>OMKZ01025627.1:46070-62311 GCA_900302535.1 Neoniphon sammara
CGGCAGCGGGCCCGGATTTCCTCCCCGGCGGCCCGGGCCATCAGAAGAGCCCTCCAGGCCTCCAGGTGGCACTGTGGACCAGGCAGGTGCAGCACTGTATGGCGTGCCACCAGCTGTGGCAGTTCAAGGGCTCCACGCTGGCTTTGGCCATCATCACCTTGGAGCTGGAGGCGCTCACTCCCGACTGGTTCTCCGTCTTCACAGACCTGCTGAAGAAGGCACAGGTGAGAGAAACACACAGGCCCGCTCAGGCTTTTCCCTTTTGAGCCTCAGTTGTAGCCAGACCAAGTGTCTAAATACACCCATGACAAAGTATATACATTTGTGATACTTTTACATTTGTGGTACTTTTACTTTAAAGCGTTTCCCTATGCCATTAGGTAAACGCTTTCAGCACTTTCAGAGCTTCAGGTGATGCTTGTAGTTGCCCAATGGCATCAGAATTTTTTTTTTTTATCAAAGCATGTTGATGATACATCGGACCTGCATCCCTGCTTAGCGCTCTTCTGACTATCTGAATGGCCGATATCAGCTTAAAAAATGCAGTGTTGGTGTTGGTGTGATAGTATTTCTACTGCCAATATGTGGCTGATTGTGAAGTTTGGCATTTTTTACTTTTTTTGTGTAGGAGTGTGTCATTGCAACTGCCAATTTGGCAAATGAACAAAAATAACATGGTGTTTTGTTTAGAAAAGAAAAAATTATCTTGACAGGCCTGTCTGAAAAGCTGAACCTTATTTTTGAGATACTAAAGCATAGAGCTGGCCCATATTACCTGCCAGTATTGGCTCATCACAGATATATCAGTAACAGTGTATATGCTGGCCAGTATGCAAAAAGAACATGTTGCAGTAAAAAGTATTTGAGCTAAAAAAAAAAAATATATATATATATATATTGTCATTAGACTCTGTTGTTTACAATACTCTGTATAGCAGTGAGTTGGCAGAGCAGCAAATCACAGCTGAGCAGATGGTGATGCAGATTGTGTTAAGAAGTTAAGAAGTTTATTGTTCAACTGTAAAATATGACGTCTCCCGTTCATATCTTTATTACAGTTATTTGGTTACCAAATTTAATGTTTTTTGTTTGTTTGTTTGTTTGTTTTTGCTGAAAATGCGTGTTTTTGTGTGTGTACATATATATCATTATCAGAAGGTTTTTACTCTCAAATATCAATACTAGCATCAGGCTCAAAAATCCTTTATTAGTCAGGTTCTTATGGAGATCTGTCCCTGTCAGTGTTAATTTTTTCCTGGCCTGTACATCAGTGGTTGTCAGTTTTTTTATTGCTCATTCTTTACATGAACATACAATCAGATCATTTTTGTCAAATATTTATTCATATTTATTTAGCCACTGTTTCTCCTGGTTAATCCTTTCATAAACAGAGACTTGGGAGAATAAGCTGTAATAAAACCTTTGCTATGGCGTTTTCGGTTGAAGAATGGTGTCAGTGTATGGAATCTGGAGTAAACAAATACAGGAAATTTGACATGTTTGTCTCTATCCATCACCTACGCCACTGTAATCCAAACAATGGGCCGCGTTTGTCTGAGGCTGTTTTTAACCACCACATGTTGACCGTCTCTCAAAGAAATCCCTTATGTGAAAACTGAAGAGGCAGCCAGTTCTAGCTTGGAGCACTTGGTATTGAACAAATACGCCCATTTGATGTTCTTCCTTTCCGCCCCCCTCCTCTTAGGTTGAGAGCGCCGAGTTTATCCACTGCAAGGAGATGGTGGACGAGTACCTGAAGAGCCTGGAGTTCTCCCTACCGGCCAACGCCGTCTACATCGTCGACAGCGCCCAGATTCAGGAGGAGGAGAGGGTCTGGAGTCCCGCTCGCCGCCTCAGGCAAAGAGGCGGGAAAGGGGAGGGGGAGTCGGACGAGTACTACGATGGCTTCAGGTGTTTGTACAAGGATGAGATGACGCCAGAGGCAGGGGGAAGCGAGGGCGAGGGTGCGTTTGATGCCCAGCCGAAAGACGTGTCCCCCTGCCCGCCGCTCCACCCCGCTGTGATCTAGCAGCGCGTTCGTTCACACCGTCCATCTCTGCAGTGCGCACTTGTCTTGTGACCGCCCCCGTTTTAGGTAAAGGTGTTACAGAGTCCAGTGTATTTAGGCATATTTTATAGCCGGTAATATTCCAGTGAAACTGAAACAGCAGAGCAGGGCAACTGTAGGCAATAGTATTTATTTACAGTAACATTTGTTCCCTTTAGACCTCTGTTATCACCTTTGGATCACCTATCTCCAAATGTTCTCCACCCATCATCATTCCTGATGTTTAGGAATCCACGTGCAGCCTTTTCAGTGAGACTGTTCTCCGTAGCTTGGCCAATGTCAAGTTTGGTTATTTTTTTATGAAGTAGTCATTTCTGCATTCTCGCCCCTGCCCAAATGTGAATGTGGAGGTGTAGGGATCAATAAAGCTATCATTCGTACTCTGTGTGCACGGGGTGACAGCAGAGCAGGAAGGAAGGAAGGAAGGAAGGAAGGTAAAGGAACAGTTCACCCAAATTACAAATAATTTTTCCACTTACCTCTAGTGCAGTCCATCCATCCCAATAGTTTCTGTGTGATTTGGCAAGGTTTCCAGAAGGACATTTCTATGTGAAGCTGAAATTGTCAAAGATTTACATGTGAAAAACTAACAGCAGCGGCCATTCCAAAAACAATGACATGGATCCCCAGTCCGCAGGCCTTATGAGCGAAGAGTTTTGTAGGGAACTATTTTCTGCCAAAGAGCACTGGTAAACTATCTGTCCACCCCCAGGAATTATGAATTAGAGGCGCATAGATACAGTTTGCCGGTGTTTTTAGTTTGGAAATAGTTGCCCCGGGGGCTGGGGATTATGTGGAGTATCTATGTCATTGTTTTTGGAAAGCGCTGTTTCTGTTGAGTTTTTTTACATGTAAATTTTTATGTTTTGAGCTCCAGAAATGAATACCCATCCAACTTCATAGTATTTGGGTGCTGACAGCAGACTGGAAACCTCGCCAAATCACAAAGACGCTATCAGGATGGATAGATTACATTAGGGATTAAGTGGGGATCTTTTTTTATATTTTGAGTGAACTGTTCCTTTAAGTCCGACTGAAGCAAGGCTGTTTGATTGTAGCCAGCGAGTCCCTGTGCTGCAGAGTATTGGTTCATTAAAGTTGTCAGCCTTTTAATGATGACATTTTGTAACCTCTCTTTCCTTTATATCTACCATAGACAGTTCTGTTAGCGAGATAACAGTAGCGGATTAGAATCGGTGTGATGCGTGTTGTTTTTGATTGTTTGAGACCAAGAATGCCTGTTTGTGGAGAGTTGATCGTTGTTTTGTTTGCTGTGAGTTACCTTGGTGCTCGGGTTCCCCCAGAGCCATTCAGCACTTTGCTATTAAGACAAGCTCCTTTTTATGCATATAATTTTTAATTCTATTTTTCCAGACTTGTTTTTCTATTATTTTAATCTCATACTTACTTTTACTAAACATCTTTGTGCTGTGTAAAATGTGTTTATACCTAAATTTATTTACCGCAGCTACTTTGATACAAAAAATGCTTTAATTTCATATGACTAAATACTGCAGAGG
Source organism: Neoniphon sammara (assembly GCA_900302535.1). Classification (NCBI taxonomy): domain Eukaryota; kingdom Metazoa; phylum Chordata; class Actinopteri; order Holocentriformes; family Holocentridae; genus Neoniphon; species Neoniphon sammara. The sequence continues at coordinate 49,659 of OMKZ01025627.1, forward strand.
TTTTTATTTCATTAACACTTCGGCCTATGTTCGATTACTTTATGCAACTGTTCTAAAATACCAGAAACGGAAAAGTGGAGGCGTTTTTCTCTCTGTTCTTATCATTCTTACATAAGTGCAACTTAAAAGATGCATTCGACAAAATGTGCAGTATGATTGAATAGAGGCAGTGATGTGTGAAGTGAGATTATCTGACCAGTGATCCAGCATCAAGGGTCTAAAAAAGTTTTATCAGTAAAAGCCCTGGTTTATAGTCAGTATATGAAGTAATGCTGTTCTGCCAACACTGTGTTGATGGGTTGTTAATTCCTGCAGATGTTACTGAGAAATGTCTGAAATGAAAAAGGAATCCAAACAATCAATATAAGCTGTACTAACATCAACTCATGTTGGCTGGGTACATTTACATATACTGGCAGTACAGGCAAAATCCCGATACTATAAATTTTTTTTTAAACATTGCACAGTCAAAGTGTTGGAGAATTTGAATCTGCAGTCTCGACTTCAGTCGTTTTGTCTTTAATGTGAATTAGTTACTGTATATCTGTTTCCTTGTCAACTCTAAATCCTGTTGATATTCAGACATTCGAACTGGATGTTACACCAACAGCCAGTGTAGAGATTTTTTTTTTTTTTGGCTTATTTAAGATAATGAGGCAGCTATATCTTACTGTTCTGTTGATCACAGAAATAAAGCTATGACTTCAAATGTCTAAAGTTGAATTGTCTGGTTTGTCCAAAGCACGAGGCAGCGGGTCAGAAGCTGGCTTGTGACCGGAAGGCTGCCAGTTTGAGTCCCGGACCAGATGGGTGAGTCTAAGCAGGTGCAGTTAAAGAAATAGTCTGCACTCCTTCATCAACTAGACAAAGTGCCCTTGAGCAAGTCGCTGAACTCCTGGCTCCTCCAGTAGAGCTGCTCAGCCTGAAGGTAGAGGACTGGTTGCACTGTAATCTCTCTGGTGAATTTCTAGTGCAGCTTAAGAAGAAAGCACTGAATGTTTAGTGGTCAGCTGAGGGCTCATTCCCCAGGAGATCATAAGTCAAAAAACACCCTAATGAATCCGTATAGTTTGCTTACATGATTGTTTGCCCCTCGCTATAAACCAAGCTTAATGATGATGTGCTGTATAAACATCAGACTAATGAGGCTTTGACTGAATACGTCCTTGTCAATATTGTGATTATATCGTAGGGATGACTCCTGGTGTTTTCATATGATCGTTTATGCACAAGAGATTTTTGATAAACAGTTATGAGTAATGTGGATTTAATGAAGTCTCGTAAGTTTAGAAAATTGCATCCTTTTACTGTAATGCAGCCTTTAAAACCAGGAAAAGACAACCTTTAAACCATATTACAAAATCCAAAATCCCAGATATCTAGTCTCATATCTAAAGAGGAATATATACGACTAAATGAGTGTGGCAAATTTCGATGGATTACCAGGCCTCCGTACCATCCCACCATACCTCATTTTGTCAGTTATGTTATCACACTTCTGGGTATTACAAAGACAGTGTAATGTGCTTTACTTATCAGACACCATTTGACTTGTTCTGATAATGCCAATAATTGTTTGCAAATTCTGCATGACCCAGGTGTGCTGATTACAGCTGTACCTCAAGTCCAGAGCATATGTACAATGCATGTCCAAGTCCTCTGCACGGCACCAAGGCTCAAATCAGCCTCAGAGTTGATCTTTGAAAACTATCGGAGACCCGGATCAGTCAGTCCTGTCAGCAGGTTGTGTTAGTGTAAGAAGTATGTTGGAGGGAAGTCACAGTGCTGAACAGATTGTACTGTTGGATGAGATCCAGAGTGCGCCGCAGGTGGTGGACAGAATAATAATAGTCTTGGCTGGGTCTTCACAGTAAATAGAGAACCATTACTGAGGGATGATCTCAATACTGTGCCTTGACTTCCTTTCTGCTCAGCTGTATAGATTCCAAAGCTTAAAACCTGATCTATATTTAGACAGAGAGATTCAAAAATTCAGATATCCACCATTTACAGACTCCAAATACATGGGGTCCTTCACATTTTAAAGGTGCACTGCGTAAAATTGCACAGGGTTGATTTAAGCGAGAACCTTTTGACTCAACTGATAAAAAACAGTGAGCAAAAATAAGAATGTAATCTGTCAGTGAGGTTGGCTGATGATGAGAACCATGCAGACTCAACCATTAAATTAGGTGTTTATTCTGTTTTCTAAACGCTCCTCACTTAAATTGATTCTCAGTAATTTTGCAAAGGGCACCACATATTGAATGATAGGCTGCAGGTATTTTTTTAATACCCAAATTGAATTTGTACTTTTTGGGAAATGAACACTAGAATTATACATGTCCAGCACATATAACTGCAACACATGAATGCACTAATTACAGCAGAGTTTTCTTCACTCATCTTGTCTCTGATGGATCGCTAAATGACTGGAGTGGTAATGTTTAAATGAGAAAAGAAAAAATGAGACTACATTTCTTCTGTTTGGGTTCTTGACCAAAAAAACAAAATGAGCAAATAAAAAATAAAAATTGCCCTGGGGCCAAGTCTAACAAAGGGATGAGGTGAGTAAACCGTTGCACCCTTGTCAGTTTCTGTCTGCGGCTGATACTTAAACAGAGCAACGGCAACCAGCTGCTGTCTATGTGGGCTGCACACACACACACACACACACTTCCGCTCCACCTTCCACAAACAAGCACAGTGGTAACTAACTTCATCTCCCTTTCACACGCTTCCTTTTTGTCCTCGTGCAGACACTCGTACAATAAACATTCGGTATTTCTCTTTCTACATGCACACTTCCTGTCCACCTTCAACAAACAGAAACACTGGACCTGCTGTCGTCCTCCTCACTCACACACACACACACAAACAGAGCTGAGGTCAACTGCACGGTGGTGAAAGCAGGGAGGATGATTGGCAGTTGCGTCCTGATCTGACAGCTGTTAAGAGTTACAGTTAGGGGCCAACGGAGCCTCCTGCACGTTGTGTGTGTTTTGTGTTTGTGTGTGTGTGTGTGTGTGTGAATGAGTGGTTGGTGACTGTCTTCATCTGCCTGCTTCCTGCTTTCATCTACCTCCCATTTGAATATCATCAAACAAATCATGGCATAGAAACACATCAAAGGCGAGGGAGGGAGAGAGGGAGGGGGCGGGGGGGTTGCATTTATTTCAAACGACAGTAAATACAGCTGCTCTCTACTCAATCTCTGGATGTAAACACATCTACAGCCAGCTGAGGCTTTTTAGTTTTCCTGAATCTTATACATATGTATAAAACGGGCTTGTGTTTGTGTGTAAGCTGTCAAACAACACTCATCCTATCACAGCAATCATTGATGGTTTACATTAACAGATACATCACTGATGGCCAACATACAGCATCAAATGTGCTTTTTGCATATTTATCATACTCAAAAACTAGTACATTTTGCATATTGGCATCATAAGAAAGCCAGGTAAGCTCTAAAAATATTCACATACACATTTATTTTTGAATTAATATGAAACAGCACCAGAATATTATTGCATAACTTTCATTTTTAAGACTTAGGACTAGGTTTTAGCTCATCAGTACCTATGTATATGCAAAAAAATATATATACAGTATACAGGTACTCTGCTTTACTGCTTGTCATATTGCTATAAATGCCTTATTGGGGCTCATTCAGTAGAGACCCTGGTTTATGGTGGGTAAAACTTTATCTATTCTACTGTGAAATACTCATTTATCTAAATGGTTTGACTATGAAACTATGGCTAAGAGACAAACCACGCAACAGGAAACATTTCAAACAGTCCGTGTGTGAAAAAACATAAGGGAGGGCATTTTCTCTGATGTCTTGAACTTCAGAATTCATTTAAATGTTAAATTATTTTTTTTAAACATACTGAACTGTTTCAAATGTTCTGCCTGTGTGTGTTACACTGCAGTATCAGAAGGTCATGAATTGTCCAACGCTGGGTTTAAATCTCTGTCTCTAGAGTGAACAGTTGATGGTGAACACAAAACAACAACAGAAAACAGAAGTCACAACTATAGAAAAACAGAAAACAAAATGCATATATAAAGTGTCCCAAATCAAAGAATGAGTGATCCTGAATAAATGAGACGGCCACTGTGGGCAAGTGAGCACTTTCTCCTCTCCCACCATCTCTCACTCTGTTTTTCCCCCTGTGGCTTCATCCTCCTCATCCTCCTCCTCCTCCTCCTCATCCTCAGTGTCTTTGGTCCATGTGCACAATGTCATGGTGGAATGTCAACAAAAATAATAAAACAGGCGTTGTTGCTGCTATGGTGATGGAAGACAAATCCATGGTCATGTGTGTGGGGAGGGGGTTTACAGCGCCCATAAATTAACTGAAAAACAATGACAAACAATACCAAAATAAATAGAATGAATAAACAATGAATGAATGAATGACTTAAAAAATAAATAAAACCATAGTCCTGTGAATAACTAATAAATACGACAATATACATGCAAATCCCTATAAAGGAATTATGGCAATGGACATTTTGACGAGTCAATAAAACGGTTCAGTAGCCTGAAACAAAGAGTTGCTGCAGTAGAAATACCTAGCAAAGTTTGTGCAATAGAAAGTTAGTGTATCCCATTACTACTACATAAAGTACATTAAGACTAATGGTGTTATTAAAGGTATACTTCACCCAAAAAAGGTTTTAATCACATGCAAACACAATTTCTGTCTGTAACCTTTGTTCTCCGTGAGGAATGGTATTGAAACTTTTTTCCATTGGACATTCAAGACAACTCGGGGTTAATTAATGATAGTTTTTGGGTGAAGTACTCCTTTAATCTGTCAGCAGGACTCTAGTTCTTCTTTATCAAGGATCAGTCTGCAAAATCACTATTCCAGTAATGCAAAATCTTACATGCAAACAATGATTTTTGCTATCAATACGTTTGCTTGACTGTAACAGCATTTCTGTCTTGAGTGTGTTAAACACACACAGAACATGAACTCTAGGAATCTGTGGAGTTTCCCCTCACAAAACCACAAAATGGATGATCAGTTTCCCAGAGCAGCTCTGACAAACAGAGCGCACACACAACCACAAGATGGAGCAATTCAGCCTCAAATAAACTCTCACTGCTTTCCAGGCATCAGAGAGCTTGACTGGGCTTGCAATCTAGATATGATGCAGAACTGGGACTCAATTCACTCTGTTTATTAAATTCAAATCATGAATTGATACTGAAATTCAGACGACACCTGCTTCAATCTCCAAATTTTCTTTACGGAGTGAGTTGGCTAGTTTTTTCAATTTGAAATGTTACTTTTTATAACAACCCTGACAGGAGCCAAGACTTGAACTTGTGCCATCTGAAGCACATGGTGTGCACATTAGCATGCTGATATTTAAAATCAGCATACATGAGCTAAGTATTCATCTGCTCATAAGCCGATCTTCATATGAGCTCTGTGTTGCCTCTGCTTCTCAGCTCCCTGCCTCCTTCCTGAGTGCTCTGAATAATTAGAGCGAGGCAAAGGAAAAAGTGAAAGGACAAGAAATGTCAACCTTGGGTAGGAGAGAAAGGGGGGGAGGAAGTTTCCTAAACACATGCTAAGCCTTTGCAGTCAATCATATGAGTGTTTATTAGAGATAGGCTGACAACGGCACATCTGATTAAGAGCTCATGAACGTGAGATTCCACATGAGGGCTTAGCAGCACCCAGAAAACCTCTAACCTTTAAGACCTTGGAGCAGAGGAAGAAAGTAAAAAGAGAGGAGATGGAGAGAAACAAGAGATGCAAATACACTAAAGAATGAAAGAGAACCGGAGGTGGGAAATGAAAAACAGCCACCAACCAAATGATGCTTCTGCTGTGAAGAGAGAGTAGTTTCTTCCACTGGAAAGAAAAAATAAGATCGACGATGGAAAGGAGGGATCATCTTACTTTTTCTTGTCCTTGTCTTTCTTGAGCGGCTGGGATAAGGAGAGGGTCTCGGCTGCCACCTTCCTCCTGTTGAAGGCGTTCATCTCCTCCTCCAGGTCTCTCCTCTTCTCCTCCACCTTCCTCTTCTCCTCCTGGTGCTTTCGCTTCAGCTGTTCGAACTTGTCGTGCAGCTGAGGGGGAGGAGGAGACGAGGGGCAGAGAAGTCATGGGTGAAACAGAAGATATTAGACAGATATAAAGCTAAGACGCCTGAAAGTTAAACGAGGAATAATCTTTTTAAATTCCAATCATTTAAAAAGACAATTCTCCACATCATCATATACACCTATATAACAATAAATGGCAAAATATATGTATCGTTTTTTTAATTTTTTCATGTTATTTAAATCAAAATATCATTTTTACATTGCGGAAAAAGTGGTGGTTGCTTCATGGGACCTCGGTAAAATTCTATAATCCCATCACTTTTTTTTTTTCCCTCATCAATCCTGCCTTCCACCTCTGCCTTCATATAAAACTTGAACTTCACAATTTTAGAGTAACACGAGTTGCATGTCAGCATGCACCCAAAAACTCTGTTTCCCTTTTAGCACTTTTCCATGGCTGCATCCCGGTGGCTGGAGTTAGTTCATTTTGAAGAATCCAGTATTTGTGACAGCTCAAGATTATATGCAAAGTAAGTGGATGCAAGTGCATTATGTCATATACCAATATATCCTATTTCTCCTGAAAATACACTTAATTATGGAACCAAAATGCCATTGTAATGCTGTTTCCTTTCAGTCTGACATCAAGTGCCTTAATTTTTGACATTGAGGGAGTCGACAACTGCAACCGTGGTATTCTTGAAAAGACAAGGTGCTTTTTAATCATTCATGTAAATATTTTAGTTATATTTATTCAAGTTTTAAATGTAAATGTTACTTCTCCTGTTCTTGTGTGCCTTTATAGTGTTGGTTATTATATTTCAGCACTTCTGGTTAAACTGTTTTATTAAATGTGCTGCACAAATAAAAGGTTATTTGATTTGCCTGTGTTTGCTGTATCTATGTAGTTGTCCCTGATGTGGTAAATCCCAGCAACTTGTTATTTCAAGACAGTTAAACACTTGAAATTAGCGTGTTAGCTTACTGAGAAATGCTGTGGTAAAAGGAGAGATCCAAAGCAAAACCTGTTCGAAAGGTTTTATTCTATTCAGCTGGTTACAACTGAGAGAAAACTGCACCCACTGTGTTTTGGTCCCACGGCCTTCATAAGGGCATAGACTGATGTGCACTGTTTAACTCACAATTATTACTAGCTGAATAGAATGAAAGCTTTTTATTAACAGAGGCTGATAACAGAAGATACATATTTTTTTTTAATCTAAAGAGCACTGACCTCCTCAATACTTAACATAAGAAAGCCAAGAAGCACTGTAGTGTTTTTATCTGTCTGGAAAAACTGTTTGACCTCAGTCTGCGATATTTCTGCCTGCGCTCACTCAAACTGACCTCTCTCTCCTTCTCTTTCAGCTCTGCCTCCGTCTCCTTCACTTTGTTGACGAACATTTGCCGCATCTCCTCTTCTTTGCGCTGCAGGTCGCCCAGGAACTCTTTCCTTTTGGCCTCATATGTCTCTTGAAGACTGGAGGGAGAAAGAAAAGGGGAAAGTGAGGAAAAACAGAGAGAGATCAGGCATTGTCTCATAACAATGGAGCGTCTCCGTGCCTCTGACACTTGAGTATCTCTGCGGTTTGTGGTTTTGTGTAAATGTGTGTGTGTTTTTCACTGTACATGCACACTCTGGGTTTTGTCAGTATGCAATGTCTCCTTCTCTACCTGAATGGCTGGCTGTCGGGGTCTGTGTCTTTAAACCCCATCTCCTCCAGTTTACAGCGGCGGTATAGCTCGTAGTGCCGTGCGTGGGTCTGCTCCCTCAGATCCTCCATATTCACCCGGATGAGCATCTCTCGGAGTTTAACAAAGTCGCAGTGACTCTCGTTTTCGACTACAAGGAGCACAGACACACAGACACATTAGTACTATGGCAGCATTGCAGAGAGATGTGGAAAAAATATCACAGCAAATCTAGTTTTTAAAGAAATAATATGATAAAAACACCTCTGTCACACCTGATTTTGTCTCATCAGAGATAAGAGCTCACATCCCAGTGGAGATTTTATTTTGAATACACTGCAAGCTGCCTTTGATTAACCCCAACAACGTCTGCATTGCTGTTGACACGCTGCTTTTGTAATGTCTTAATAAATTTGGTGCATCAGAGCTATGAATGTGCATCGACATAATTTTAAGCCTAAGCCTTCTCGCTTTCATTCTCTGCTTTGTGGCCTCTGTCACTGCTTCTAGCTCATTTTAACACCCCATCTGTCTCCCTGTTATCCTCCCTTCCTATCTCTCCCCCCAAAGCAGGAAATCATAACACATCCCCAGAGGAATGGAAACTAATGTGCACAATATACACTTGGATAAATCACACTTGGCATTGTCCATTATTAAATCAGATTCAATTTATTACAATTTGGTAAATTACAGGAGCTGATAAACTTGAGGAAAAACCTGCATTTTTTTTTTTTTTTTTTACCCAAGTGGGTCCCACAACCTTGCTTTAGTTTTCTGTCCAAGTGATTCTCACAGTTAAATGGGTTCATCATGGGGAAAGGGCAGGAAACGCTTCCTGCCTCACAGACTGACAGCAGAGGGGGAGAACCTGCCCTGGGTGTCATTTCCATGCTGCTGAAACCTTCGCTCACTGGTCGCCTCATTTACACCATTTCAAAGATATGAGCCTGTCCTCCAATTTAAAAAGTTGTCTTTTCTATTTTGTGAACTTTCTCATTGACCATTAAGGAGAGAACTGAGAGCGGGGGTTAGTGATGTCACTTGGGGAGCGAGTCGGCAGTGGTGAGGGGGGGTGGTTGGGTTTGGACTAGACCCATGATGTATTTGTATTATACCGCATTGCTGATATTCATTATTATCTTTACATTTGAAAATTACTATGCAAAAAAATTAACAAACAATAAAACTACTACTGGAGAAAATCTATTTTTAAAGAAATGTTTGCATAAACAAGATTAACAAAGATAATACTACAAATGCAAAATAAAATGATGAGAAAGATACTGTTAAATAATATCAAAAATCTTTCATAAAAAGAGCTGGAGAACAACCTCTTTCATACTGGAGAGGGAAGACATGGATAGGTCAATATCCGCTAAACTGATAAACTAGTCTAATGCTACTTTATACTGGTAGACAGCATAGCATTTTTTAATCTGGTAATATACTTGGCACTGATGGTCACTTCCTCTGCTGGCTCTCTTACTCTGCATCACTCTCATCAAGGAAAAAATCACTCCTTACTTCTCTTTTTGAAAACAACGTTGTTCCTTCCTGTAGCTAATTGTTTCCCCATTTAAAGATCTGATCATAAAATTGTCTAAGTGGAAACTTGGGGGAAAAAATCTGGCCCTTCCTCAATATAATCTGTCATCTCAAATCTCAGAATGAGGTCACATCACAGAGCCAAATTTCTGCCAAGCACCAAAAGCCTGTAGAGCTCTTGAGCAGCTGTGGTCCAATACATAACTCCACACATCCCTGCTAATCTTGGAAAACACAGAGAAGAATCACTTGTCAAAATGTAAATGATGTCAGAGGAAAAATTATTTCTGATGCAACATGACATGAGACTAAAACTAAAGATGCCATTGAGCGCGATTCTCTTGTTATCTTATATATGAATGTGTGTAGGCATGTGCAGCAGAAAGGCACGTGGCCTCCTTTATGGGCTGGTACATATGCCAAGGACCCCAGGGGTAACAGCAGTGGAGCATGGGATATACGCTCTGTTTATATACCACCACCAACAGCGAGCTCTGAGGATGTAAAGATGACGATAACGATGTCCAAAGAAGGAAAAATCTAATTAGGGTGACATTTAGCTTTCCAGATAGGTGATTGGCGAGCACAGCCCGTTGGTGCATGACAAGCCACCGCAATACAGCGTTGCAAAATACAACATGACACAGGGTCCCAGTTCATCCCGAAAAGGCACAGGGACAAAGACTAGAATGTAAAAACTGTAATAAATGAGGCAATACTCATAAACAGACTGACTGACCCCTAGCTCCTTTGAAATCAGAAGAAAAGATGAGACACAGTGGTGTGGATCCAGCTCCATGAATCACTCATTTTTACTCTAATTCGCTGGTTAACCACATCATCAGTGAGAGAATATGAGTAAAAAAAAAAGGGAAATGAGTTATTCACAGCGCTGGATCCAGGCTACAGAAATGGACTGCTCATTTGGCATCTAGTAGTGTGTCTGCGCTGCCCCCCTGCTGAGGGCTGACTGAGGGCCAATCCACCGACTGACTGCAGTGCTGAGCCCCTAGGACAGCCAAGCACAGGGCTGGGTAGCTATACTGTACACACACACACACACACACACATACATGCACACACAAGCATGAGAGCAGAAACATACAAATAAATGAGAACGGACAAGATCCCGTTGCCACGTGACTGTACATGTACGAATTAATCAAGTATGAATGAAAACAGACATGTATAAAATGAAAAACAGACATGCATTAAACACTGAGAGACGGGCCCGTTGGTACATATTAAGTCATGAGAACAGAAACACTGAAATCATACATGTGTTCCCAGTAGATCATTCAGTCCAGTGCTCCACGCTAACACTTCAGCTATTTTGAGTTACAGCAACTGGTTAGCGTCATCTCTGTTTCCATTGGCAACAAAAGGATTCTGGATTAAGTTCCCAGAACCTAATTTCGGTCGACCTCGGGAGGTGATACTAAAATCTGAGTACTGGGAATTACTGTGAATTACTGCTACAACACAAATGCAGCTATTAAACAGAGCCAATAAATGAGCCGAACTACAAAATGCAAAAACAAACGGCAAATTGGACAAACAAAGAGGTGCATCAGTAGGTAGCATGACTGCAGCGTTGTTTGTTTTTGTTTTAAATGATGCTCATCATGCACTTCAGGGTTCATTCTTTATACGGTGGACACAAAAACAAAAAGGAAAACTTCATGAGTTCTGAAAATTCGCAGGTTATGCAAAGTTTCAGGTTAGCCTTGGTAATTATAAAGGGCTATGAAATGACATGCAGCTAAGCCTGTGTAAGTTTGTGTAAAAGTTTGGTCAAATTTACATGAAATATACATGTTATTCAAATTATTTTGAACTGCAAGGGACTATGCTGGCTGTTTACAAGGGAGGTGAATGTGGTGGGCTGTAGGACACAGTAGAGCTAATAATCTCCTGAAATAGTTCCCAAATTTAAACATAACTGCATCATGTATACTGTGTTCATATTTTATCCTTAAAATATATCTACAAGCAATTTAACAAAAGCACCAACAACTTTTTATCACTCTAAGGTCTACATTCCTACACTGGATAATACTAGTCACCTAATATCTCAGCATGTTAGTGTTATTTTTAGCAGTTATGTTGACATCACTTCACAGTTAAATTGACCAACATCCCAAAACTTGGTGTATTTCTTAAGTGCAAAAGAAAATCTAACAGAAATGAGTGATATCCATGTTCAGTTACAAACACACACATGCACACATTTAAACAAACACGCATGCCAGTAGCTTGGAGCGAATACCAGAGGTCTGCTATTTGTCACAGATGTCTGGAGTTCAGAGATAAAGTATCAAGATACTAAGACGAGATAAAACACACTCACCAGCTCGCTTTCTGTCTCTGTCTCTCTCATTCTCACACACACACACACACACACACACACACACACACACACACACACACATACACACAAACAGCCCTTCAAATTCTCTTTTTGTCTGCGCACAGTCTCCCCTCTGTCTTCCTCTGAGTTGGTGGAAATTTCCCATGGTTCTTTAAAGGGTTACCATAACCCATCCATATGACATCTGGCATCGGCAAACTGTTTCCATTAACACAGAGCTGGCTATCAATAGGCGGAGTGTAGTTTAACAAGCAGATTTTTTTTTCTCCTCAGACAGTATGACAGTGTCCTGTGTGAATGGAGAACCACCAGTTTGCAAGTAAAGCAGAACACAAAGAAAGCATTCTCCTCCTATTCAGAGATGCCACCAGTCCAGATTGCTGCAGTAAGACAAAGATCAACAATTTGAACAACAGATAAGATTATTATACCACGTCCAGGAACTAGATTTTCCTTTGGGGACAGCAGATTTTTAAAGAACATCAGTCCTGAGATGGGATATTTATTTTTAGAAATAAAACTAATTTACCAAGCTGCTAATGTTAACAAAGCAGCATCATTCACAAGAGTCTGGTTCCCTGTTTTCCCATTGACTTGGAATATAGCAAGAGGCTTCCAAAGAAAACATTTCTCCACAAAACTCTTGAACAGAGCACTTCCGCTTCACTTTCCACTTTGACATCCATGTATTTTTGACTTTTTCTGGTCTATCAGAACTTTACTGCTAAATAATGGTAAAACTGGGAGTATAACTTTTCTATTAGAGACCAATAAACCGCAAAGAGATGAGCTTGCAGCCAAGACGACTTTTTTCAAGACTGCCCTGATCTGTCTGTTATTGACTGATGGAGTCCGACTGAATCTGTCCCCTAGGAGACACAGCGGGGTTTATAAATAACCGCAGAGTGTCCTCTGAGAGTTGGGGAATGAGAGTGGTCAGTGGATAATGGAGAGAGGAAGGGGAGG
>OMKZ01025628.1:7810-20498 GCA_900302535.1 Neoniphon sammara
GCTAATTTCACCAAGGTGCTAATAATGCTCATATTTTTTTTCTTTCTTTTTTTTTGGTTGACTAAAGTGATAGCACAGAAACTTTTCTCTCACTCTGGCATTACCTGGCAATTCCTTCAACAATAATATACAATGTGTAACTGAAATTACAACCACCAGCCAAATGCAGGTAAATAAGTCTGCTACACCAGCCCGTTTGGCAGGTAAACAATCACCAGTTGAAGGCTATTTTTTATTCATAAAATCAGTAGCACTTGTAAAATAGTGAAAGGGGTTGGAATTGAAAGATATCCTTTATTTGGCAGCTTATTTCAGTACCTCTTTCATGACCTGCTGCACTGCAGGAGTGTCCGGTGTGTAGAGCAGTTTTCCTATAAAGAGAGGTTTGATGCCTCGCCACACAATGCGAGACAGAGGGTTGGACTCCAGGCCTTGGATCAGATTTTTACAGAACGGAGCTGCAGGGTAGAATGAGCCAATCAAATGTCAAGTTAAGTGACACAGACTGTCTACTGAGAATGTAGCAAATGCATGGAAGGGCTGGGATCGAATAATTCTACATAAATTTTGTCATTCAAGGCAGAAACTGTAGTCAAATTTGAGATATTAGTAAAGCATTAGTACAGATATGAATGAGTATGGCTTCCAAACCATAACCAGCCCTAATGATTGGCAAACTTTGCTCTCCACTGTCCAAACAACCCACCCCCCTAAAAGATTTTCAAACTGGAATCTGCAAAGCCTCTCACTGGTGTTGTTGTCACGGTCCAGGTCAGTGTCCTCAGTGCCGTTCTTGCCCAGGAAAGACTTGATGTCATTGTCTTCGTACCAGTTGAACGATGGAATGCGTTCACCGCCCACCTCAGGGTGCCCGCACACGATCCTGGAAAACGCCCGGAAACTCTCCCTGGGCAACGCCGAGCGATTCTCCGGAGACAGAAGACGAAGAGCTGCACTCATCTCTACGAAACTAGAGAGGGAGGAGAACTGGGAGAACAGAAAAACCGAGGGGTTGGAGGAAAAGAAAGAAGAGATAGGATGACAACAGAGAGCAAACAAATGGAGGAAGAAAAGAGAGATGAGAAAGATAGAAGAGGAGAAAGTAAAGGAAAAGTGCAGAAAGGCAGACAGAAAGTAGAGAGAAATAAAAGGTAAGATGAAATTTTACTGATTTTTGTGGAAAAAGGCCACTGTAGTATCAAACGTGATTGGATTCAGCAAGAACAAAAGTAAAATACATTATAAGCATGGAAACAGAATTTTAAGTATGCCATAAAACGGAAAAGATAACAAAAATGAAATAACAAAGCAGCAAAAAATGACAACATAAAGAGTTTAAGTTAAATAAAAATAAATCATGACTTTGAAAGTTATTCAATATTGCTAAAATGCCACATATATCACCTTTAAAGATCCAGTGCAAACTATATACCATCATGTGACGCAGGTTTTTAAAATGGACGCGAAATCACAAAGAGTCAGGTATGTGCTCTTACATCGTCCATGAGGACCGCCAGCTCCTGAGACACAGAGGTGACGGCCTGGCTGATCACTCTGAGGTCACCAGCGTTTGCCATCAGACGGTCTCTCTGGTGGAGAGAGAGAGAGAGAGAGAGAGAGAGAGAGAGAGGTTAACTTCTCAGATACTCAGACAGCATAGGCTCTTGGCAAACGGACAGAACCTTCTGCATCCAAAAAGATTTTATACTTACATTTGCATCTTAGGCATTTAAGTGGTGAGCCTAACAATCACTGCATAAGTACAACAAGCTCAAAGTCCCAGAGCAAAATTATAAGAAGCAGCCAATAAGTCAAAAGTCAATCAAAAGTGAAAGCCACAGCGCCTGGTATTCTTGTGTGCATAGAATGACCATGTATGATGGAAACGTTATGGTGACGACTTAAGCCTGGAGAAAAGGTGTCCAAAATGGCATATATGGCTAGAAATAGTAACAAGTATTTAATCATGGCCAGCAACTTAGGAAGGAGCCGAACTCCTTCAGTGCACTGTTTCCTAAAGACTCTCTGTCGTTGCTGTTTGTTTGAACCAAATGTAATGTCCTTCACCGTCTATATATTCATAAAACTATTAGCTCATTGCCATTAGGTTCCTGCACCAGAGCCACCGAGACAAATCCCTGTACTTTCCCTCCACTTGGCGGATGGCATCTCCTCCCTCCCCACGACTCCTACCGTGAAGAACTTGGTGAAGTCGAGCTGGGAGAGGAAGAGGCGCTCGGCCTGCCGCAGGGTGTCGGCTGGCTGGTCACACAGCTGTTTCTGCAGGTCGGCCATGACGGCTTCTCCTGCATCCACAGTCAGGAACCGTCCCAACATGCTGGCATTACACACCAACTCCTGCAGCGGCACGCCAGCTGCGGCCACAGAAACCTGGAGGGGACGACATCAGGGTGATTGTTCATATTTACATTAAAAATAAGGTAAGATCTCATGTGGTTTTGAGGCAAAGGACCTACAGAGCCTGGTTCTTTTCTGGAATTATTACCTGTGTTGATGGTACCTTTATATGTTACTCAGCTGTATGTTGTTGAACGCATGCCTTTTAGATCATACTTTTCTTTTTTTTTTATCATTTTGCTGTATTCATTTACATTTTAAGTTATTTCTTCTTTCTTTATCCAGACCAGTTAATTGGCAACAAATCCTTATTTTTGTCATATTTTTATTATTTGATAAAAAAAAAAGATCAATCAATCCAGTCTGGTCAAGAAATTAATCCAAGAGAAGATATGTTGTACACGTTTAGATGTTTGATTTGTTGAGCAAGGTTTGGGAGACGACTCACCTGAAAGTTGAGACGGGCTTTCAGCAGTTGGTCCACAGTTGCAGGCGGCAGGCTGCTATTGGTCAGGAGGAAGGTGGAGAACGTCTCATTGGCTCTCAGGTATTCTCCTACAGGGAGGTCTGAGGAGGAAACACAGACATGAAGTACAGTCAAGCACTACAAATAAAACAGTGATGCACTACAAGCTGCTTTGAATGAATAATCTCACTGGCTGAGTTAAACCAGTGGGAGGAGCCAAAGAGAGAGGGTGGAGCCAAACAGATAAAGTTAGCTAACTGGAAAACTTGAATGGCAAAGAGGGAATTACAAATCTGAATGAAAATTAGTTCTTTCTTTTTTCATTCACTCATGACCATGACCACTTTTTTCATCAGCTTCCTCCTTTCACTGGAAAAACAAAAGGCTCTTCTGCTCCTCCTAGTGAGGTTTAACTGAACTGAGGACATGATTTTTGAAAAAAATGTTAATGCAACTAAAACTTCCATCTACCCGCATTTAGAGTAGAACAGCATTGAGCTGAAACACAGAGCAGCCTTC
This sequence comes from Neoniphon sammara, assembly GCA_900302535.1. Taxonomy (NCBI): domain Eukaryota; kingdom Metazoa; phylum Chordata; class Actinopteri; order Holocentriformes; family Holocentridae; genus Neoniphon; species Neoniphon sammara. The sequence goes on from OMKZ01025628.1 coordinate 11,154, forward strand.
GTTTTGTTCTCTCTACAATCTCTGTCTCAGCAGGTTTGAAGGTGGACGAAGTCTGCCAGGCAGTCAACATGGGATTTCTCATACAAAAACTATTGAAGACCTGCTTTCAATCATCCACTTGTTTCTGTGTGGCTGTCATGTAACTGAATCTGCCCTCAGCAAGGCCAGACAAAGCAGCCACTCCGCGCTGCCTTCACATCCAGCTGAACAGCAGTAAATGGTAACAATCAGCCGGTCACTCAGCACCCATCTGAGCCGACTCCTGTTTTAAACCGTTCACTAAGTACTGACCGCTGCTGCTCCTCAGATCTGTTCTCATAAGTCTGGGAAAAGTGCCTGATTATTATTGATATTTTTTATGACTTGTAGGATGTCTCTTGTTGATGTCTGTCATCACTTTTTTGTTCCTGCAAGGGCTGCTGGAACTTTCTTACAGTGATGTTTTTTATTTTATTTTTATATTATTTTTATTACTGCCAACCAGTCAGTGTTTGGTAGTCCGCTACAGAAAGTGTCTGATAAAATTTTTATTTATTTGCAAATTGTATTTATTTGTTTAATTGTTAAATAATGTTTTTTGTAACTTAATTCACAACTTAAAACAGTTTCATTAGTTTTAGTGTCTCATGACGATCTAAATGCTGTTTCAGGGGCTTTTTCACCCTGACAAGAATTTCCAGAGAAAACGCTAAACAATTTTCAGCATGAAACTGGTCATATTTTAAATAGTTTAATATCAACACAAAATACTGGCTGTAGGTAACTTCACTCTAAAAATACTGGTGTGGGTATCGACCTTTCAAAACTCTAAAACTCTGATCCAAACTGATTTGAGTTGATCTTACAGTTAATTACTGTAATTCTGAATCATTCATACTACCGTGTTTTCTTTTATCTCTGGTTCTGGTTTTATTGTCTCTCTTGATGTTATTTCTGTATTTCTAATAACTTTCTTCTGTTTTGGTGCTATTCCTTTTTGTTTGAAGCATTATGTAAGCCTGGATATACTGTATTTAGTGACAGTACAAACAGACCGATAAAGAATTCAGATACATACAGGTCATGATGGTCGTAATGGAAAAGCACAATTTTTTCCAGAACTTTTTACAAGAAATACGAGAAGTAGAGGACCTACTTCAGTGCTTTGTCATTAGAAATATGGAGATCACTCCTCCATATTCACCCATTAAATATACCGTCATCAATATGTCTTCTCATGCTTCATGTAGAGACTGTATTTATCCTGTGCTACAGCTTCACTCTCAGGAGGCAGCACTCTATTGGGTTTCATTATATACATAATTTATTTTGACTCTTAGAAATCAACCATATAGAAATACCTTGACATTTTATAATCCAGTTGCCAAAGGCTTGCTATCATTTGCATTCCTCATTTCAGTGAAATCAGTGGGAACTGGTGAGCCAGTGAGACAGTTTCTACCTGCAACGGTTTTACTGAACAATCCTAACAAGTTATTTATCAGCTGAATCAAGAGACAATGTGGAAAGCTTTTGCCCAGATTATGACGAATGTGCTTCAGTGTCAGTGTGTCAAAATGTCAAGGTATCCCTTCAGCACAAAGCCAGAGAAGATCCAAAGCAGCAGCAGTACTTGGCCAGGCTCCGGGTCTCTCTCCCAGCCTCTGGACGCTCTCCAGCAGGTCCTGGAAGCCCGAGAAGCTCCGGTTTCCACCATAGGACAAAACCGTCTGGGCGTCCAAGAAGAGACGGGACAGTCTGGAGCAGGAGCAGAGAGAGAAGGAGAAGCTTTAAGCTGAGGTCACATTACAGGACTGTTCCAGTCTGGGTGGTTCGGACAGGCAGTCCAGAATGGACACCAGACAACGGGACAACGATGGGTGTCACACATCAACATGAGGAATCACACACTGACTCTGGTGTTTAAATAACAGGGGAACAAAAGATACTGACCACAGAGTTTTGAATTTCGATGTTAATTTTTTGCTAATTTTGATTCTGTATTGATAACGTTAAATCTCTGTGAAGTGTTTTCCTTTGAGGTTCAAATCAGGTTTAAATCTTTTGCTGGAGCCTTTCCTCAGTCAGTGTACACACTTTAACAAAAGATAACAAAAAAAACGATCTAAAAATGAATACAATCTAGACTCAATACTGCCATGCTGTAATTTTGTTCAATAATACTCCTACTTTTAATGGGAGCCTTAACTTTGTCCACTCTGCATTAACTTTTTCAATGAATTTTCTGCAGTCTGTCTCTTCATCTACAAGCTTCCTGCATCCTACAAGCACTCATCCTGTGATCAGCAGACTCTGGTCTACCTACATGGAGTTGTCAAAGTTGCCCACTTGCCCCGGCGTCTCGCCTGGCGTGGCGCTGTGGAAACAGGGGTTGTTGACGTTGCAGACGATGCCCTGGATCCAGGGCAGTGTGCCTGCTGACGGGAGCGCTTTGTTTGGGAAGTGGCCTGCAGGAAGAAAAAACACAAGTGTTGAAACTAATGTGGGTTTTGCTGAGAGATTAGGCTGAGCTTCAGCATGAAACAATGAGAAGACTGTGAGAGTGAGCTGAAACAATCTGCTGGGACCGGACTGGAAGGAGCAATAATCCTATCATAACCCAGGCTGATGTTATGTAAACAAATGCTAACTTTGAGCGACAGACAGACTGGAGAAATCAGAGTGCTGTTTTGTCTTTACATAAGAAAGAGAGAAAGAGAGAGAGAGGGAGAGAGAGAGAGAGAGAGTCACAACAAACTGCTTGATAGAAGTTTGGCAGTTTTGCGACATTTCTTTGCTCACATGCAAAGATCTGCCAGGCAGAACATGACTTTTGATTAGGGAGCAATCCTACATCCAATTCACAAAACAGCACCTCTTTCAATAAAATTCAAAATTTCATAACTATATAAACACACCATGTGACCACACACCAAACTGGTCATTTTCTCTGGAAAGTCAAAATTTGCCGTGGAGCCTGAGCTGTATATTTTTGTTTAGTTGTATATGTCATGTAAACATCTAGTTTCTGTTTTCTATGTTATATTTTCACTCTCTGCTTAACTTTTGTGTGCCACATACAAATTTTTATTTTCAATAAATTAAAACCCCGAGTACATGTCTGACATGGACTCACAGCACAAAGCAGCTCGGTGACATTTGATTCCTTTAAGTAAAACATGAGCCACCAAAAAACTACTTTTGTTACAGGGTTCATTTTGTGATTTTTTCCCATGCTTCTTTGCTCAAATGCACAAGCTAAAATTTAACAGAAAGAACTCAAAATATTTCTTCCAAGCGCTGACAGGTGATGTCAAGTCATAACTACTGATCTCTCAATGAAAGGTTAACAGTACAGCAGCAGGTTGGAAAAACCACGCGTGGCACAAGAATCACTCTCACTGGATAATCTACTTTATCCGGCTGGCAGGTAGCCGTTTCAGACATTTGTGTGTATTTGTGTGTGTGTGTGTGTGAAGGGGAGGTGGTAAAGTGGTAGAGGATTTACTGAAAAGACACACGCTGTGCTAACATGACTCACATTGGCTCTGTTTGTAGGGAGGGTGTGAGTGGCGGACTGAGATGAGGATGACGAAGAGGAAGAGCGGCCAGAGGAGCTCGATGACCAGCTGGATCTGCAGGAGAGGAAAACGCATCATGTACACTGTTAAAGGGGCATTTCGTAATCTTTGACCTTTATCACCCTCTCAGTGACTGTCCCCTTGCGCTGCGGTGGCCTGTAACTGATATAAATAATAAAGTTGTGCTTTCCATTAGAGAAAAGCAGAGATATAACAGCAACGGCTCGTGAAAAAGAAACATATCATCCACTTTGGCATTTGCTAACTAGGCTTCCTCCTTTAAAAAAATCCCTCTTTACTGAGGTGAAACATCCCAGCAGTCTCTCATTGAATAGCCTGTCCCTAAATTTTCTCTTTTCATTCAGGTTTTATTGTTTTTCTCAGGTTTTTCTTATTTCTTGGCTTGGGAACAAGGTTTATAGCCTTTGTAGCCTTTGCATTACGACACCAGTTGCCCACTTGAAGCGCCGCCCTCAATTGCTGGGCAGCTGATGGTGTCAGTAGGTGGGCGGATTAGGAACGTCTAGGAACTCTATCCTATGCTAACACAGAGGATGGGCCAAAAAGTGAGCTCTGAAAAGCGGAAAAGTCAGCAGCTGGAGTGATATTAATCAGCTCCCTGCAAATGTATTATGGTCATTTGTATTATGGAGCAGTAAAAATTTACTTCTTGACCCTTTACAATGTGTATTATATGGTGTTTTTAAAGTTTTCTGGTGGCTAAATTTTTTTTTACCTCCAAGTATCGTATTAAGGAGTTGGTACCTTGTTTCTCCGGCGGTAGGTGATGTTCTTCCACAGCAGGAGGAGCAGCTGTCTGAAAACCCCCATCGCTTGCAGCAGGAGCTACCTGGCCATGGTGCCACACTGGAAAACACAACAGCCATGGAGAGAGGAGGAGAAAAGTTGATTACTGGATTAAGATGTCATATATGAACTACTGAGTCAATACCCACCCTGCAACTTAAATCTGTGATTGTTGTCAGGCTGCAAATTTGAAGCTGCACTGAGCAACACAGATGGTAGTGGTAGCGTGAGGAAACTGTAAAATCTGAACTTGGGCTTGAATACCAAGAAACCCTGTGAAGTAATATCAGTGAACTGCAAAGAGTACACTCATTTTTACCAGCTTGGCTAGTTTTTGATGCTTAAATACCAAAGGAAATCAAAGACAAAAGGGAGAAAACATGTAATGTTGGTGAGTCCAGTTTCCTCTGCTCGCGGCTGTTTAGAAAGACGGATGGATTTACTCTTAAAGTTTGTTTTCACTTCCAATATGCAAACATTTTCCACCAGTGACCTCACCAAACAACACACATATATTTGGGGGAACAGGGCGACTCTATCGTGTCTCGATTAGTGTGGCGCTCTTTAATGCAGCCTCCACTGTGTGAATTAAGTCTGATAAGATGGCTTGAGTTTTACTTGAAAATATTGCCTTGTGCAGCTTTGATCAAAATCTTTTTGTATTTGCAAGATGATACAAACTGAAAGAGGCAGCAGGCAGTTTTTTGTGTTTCAGACAGTTTAGTAAACAAGGTCTTGGAGAATCCTTGGTGTTCAAGTACAAACGTTTATCTACATTTGACTTTTCTCATAGGTGTCTTCATGTAGCACAATGGCAGTTTGTTATTGCAATAATCGCTTCCTGTTCTCCAAAATCCTCAGCTGTTTAAGGAGCTTTTCTAAAAATGTTTGTATTAATTCTATACTTAAAAATAGAGAAAAGTCTACTAAATCAGCAGTAACTAATATTTATCCCTCCTGTTTTGACAGCAGTGGGAAACTGTGCGTGACCTTTTCTCATGCAAAAAACAGCCACCTTAATGCTACAACATGCTGCTACTCCACAGGGAGTCTGAGGACAGAAGCTTAATCCACAACAGAAACCAGTTATTTTCTAATTTTGACATGTCACCCTCTCACCAGGGGAAAGTGTGGTGGAGAAAGTTCAAAACTCCTGTGCGAGACATTCAACAGGCTGTCAAGGAACTCTTTCTATATTTACTGTGGCCAAATGTTTTCTGGTGTGCCTGGTCAGAATTACTGTGATCTGCTCAGGACTGACAATCCCCGGCTTCATCCTGAAATCCTCCTTACCCTAACAGGTTTATCTGTGACACTCTGAGATGGCAACATTAACTTTTGCTCCGTGAGTGCCTTTGAATGATGGGTCCTCCCCCCTCACCCTGCCTCTCCTTCAGCACTGTAGTAAATAATCTGAGTGGATAATGATTTGTACTGGGGAACAAAAACAGTGGCTCATTTTCCTTGCAAATCCACTGGACGCTTGTAACCTCAGTGTTTTTTCAGTAAACAGATGAGTGGACTGCATTATGCAGGCTACTGTATGATTTAGCATTGGCATAATAATCTGAGTGAAGATATATATTTTCTAGCCACGCCATGTTTTCATTAAAAATATATATATTTGCATAAAAAATCTCCTCACTTTCGTTTGACTGGCAGGAAGCTGTAAGGGGAACTAGCCCAATGCAGCGGGGTTATACTACCATGTAACATAGTGCTACTATAATGGAACGCAATGTTATGTAATTTTAAGTCCCTCAAAATCCGTGCTATTATACAGAAATAACATACAGACTGTGGAGCCCTGTCAGTATTTGACCGGTACACAACTTACATTACTGATAAATAATTTACAATGAGATAAAAGGGAAGAGCAGTAGGTATAACGTTAATTTTCCAATGCAGGTACTAGCTTGTCCCACAATGAGCGATGCAGTAAGAACAGGCTGTCCGAAGAAAAAAATAAACATGCGACAGGCTCAAAAGGCTCGTAACACTTACAAAAATTAAATATTACCTACCTTAACTGTTAATGTCCCGTTTTAGTCAACTTCCGTGTCTCGGATACATAGAAAGTCCACAGTTTGTCATTGACGCTCACTCTCCATTTCACCTGTGTTTGTAAACGCAGATGGAATCCACAGAAAGTCCCGCCCACAGAGCGTCGCTGATTGGCCAGAATAGAACGGTGGGGCAGGGGTCACTGAAGCCGGTAAGGAATCTGATTGGCTTTCCTCTTGTGTTTGGGAAAGCAATGCAGCTGATTGGACAGGCCTTGCCCGTGCAGTCTTTAGTCTTGCACAATGTTATGGGGCTATACTACTAATATTAATATAATATACTGTAGTTAATATTGCAGCAGCGGTGGTATTCAATAATTATAGGTTAATAATAAAATGGATTACTAACAGGATTGACTTAAAATACTTGGATAAAGTATAGTTCTAATTCAGGAGCACTTGTTACCATTTCACATACATATCTATAATGAAAAGCAGCCTTGCATCTTTGAATTATTCAGAGGCAACACTTAACAAAACACACACACACACACACACAAAACAAACAAACAAAAAACACACCTGTTGGACAGCAAAATGACAATGCTTCTTTTAAAGTGTGGTAAAACTGCACATTGGGCCAGGACCTGCAGGGCCGCTAATAAGAATAAGAAGGACCGGGGCCACCGTAACTATAACAACAACACTGTCCCCCAGCCTAACTTCTTGGCACCGTTTGCCTTCCCTGCTGGCTACTACCTCCCATTTTATCAACCTAATGGAGTGTACAGTCCACAGTATATGCCACCAACTAACTTCCCTACATTGCCTGCATCCCCACCTCGGACAGCCGAGGGAACATCGTCAGCTTATCAAACTCCACACACGAATGCATCACACTAGGGTTGACACAGAGGCATTGAATCAGTACCGCGGAAATCTCATTCTAAATTTCAAACTGTACAACTTTCTTCTAATCCTCGTGATGACCCTATGATCTCTGTTGATTTGGACGGTCGAGATGTGCATATTATGGTTGATAGTGGTGCCACTCTTTCTACTATTAGGGCACAGGATAACATTTGTGTTCCTACATGTTGGTGTTGCTGGCATCCGTCTTTCTGAGCCCCATTTCACAAGTTGAGATGGTAACAAGACTGCATCCAATAATAAAACGTCAATGGCAGCACGAAACCGTATGGCTAGACTTACTTCTTGCCGCCCAGGGAGGTACCTGCAAAGACATTGCCACTGAATGTTGTTCTTATAAAAGATGCTTCAACGGAGGTTATGGATATGGTTCAGAGTAATGCTAAGGGGTTGCAATACCTACATGACTGCCACACTTTTGCTCTGGGTGACATGTCAAACTGGTTCGGCTCTTGGTGGTCCAGCCTGCAGAATGCTCTTGTACATGTTGTCTGTGCTCTTGTAATCCTCATTTTGTTTTTTGTGTTGATTATTGCTATTCTTATGTGCATACTCCGACGTGTGGATCGTACCACCACCACTGTTTTTCAGGGCGTACATGTGACCGTTGACCCCCTTGTTTGGCTGCCCCTGCAGTACCCCTCTGATATTACTCCATCCGAAGCATCCTGTTCACTCAGGAGTCCGTCCTCTAAAAAACCTCGGATGATGAAGATAATGGATCCTTGCTACCATGCTTCGTATGTGCGAGTAACCTCTCCATGGTAGTGAGTCTCCACTGTGTGTAAAACACATGACTTAAAGAAGATGCCCATAATGCTGACATATGCTGCTATGCTGTACCATCTACCTCAGCTTGTAGATGGCAATTGTGTGTTGTATTCTTTCACATATACTACAGTTTTTAAGCTTGGCAAGGAGACCTACTTAATTTTGATTACTTGTGATTTTGATTACTTTTGTGTTTTGCTTGTAACGTTAGGGATAGTATAGTTGTGCCTGTGTACTGTTTATTGGCTCAGTATCGCATGTCATACTCTAAATTTAGTTAGATTATTTCTCTTATTTGTATTAATCATTTACTTGGTAATGAATTGTGATAATTGTGTTTGATTATTTCCACTATGATTTGTACTCTTGTATTACTGACACATTTCCTGCTGTTGACTCTATTCCTTGATTATTTAGTAATTTCTCTAAGATGTTTTATCCTGGGTGATTTTCTTATACTCATGTATAGGGATAAGTTTTGCACCTTATTACATTACTTGTTTTCCTCCTGTCAAAGGGGGGACATAAAAGTTATTAGGTTAATTTCTGGTGATTTTATCTTGTTTTGAGTGTATTCTTTACTGTTTTGTAAGAATGATGGTTTTATCTGAGTGGCACGGTATTTTCCATCTTTAGGTTCTGACCTATAAGTCAGAAAAGGGGGGACTAAGTGTACAATGGGCCCCTTAGTATATGGCAGTTAACACCTATGCAAACCTAGATAACTTGACAATTGGTATTTTTCCCTAGCTCGACACCAAGGCCTCACCCTCCTCTGACTGATAAGCTAGGGAGACAATATAAACCCTGTTCTCCGCTGGTGCCACTTGAGACATAGCTTGAGCCTCCTCTCTGAGACACTGCACACTGCACTTTGGCAATCTTCACGTCCACCTTCACCTGCAAATTCTTTGGTAGAACAGAACTGTATTATTTATCCAGCCACATTCTATTCTATTTTATTTTATTCTATTCTATTTTATCTTATTATTCTATTTTATTTTATTTTATGTATATTATATATACGTACCTAATGCTAACATGTCTGTTAGCCAACACGGGGGTTGCAATGCAAATTTCATTGACATGTAAATGTTAAATGACAATAAAGGCAATCTTGAATCTTGAATCTCTTGAATCTGTGTACCAGTGTCTCCTTGTGCAAGCCTCCTCATTAAACCAACCAGATTCTCCATTACAACACCAAGAAGACATCTTACAGATCATTTTAATGAACATCCAAAACAGCAAATTCTTAAAAATATACCTCTCTC
>OMKZ01025634.1:2195-14064 GCA_900302535.1 Neoniphon sammara
GCATGGTTCTGGGCTTGTGGGCTGGCCTTGGTGGGAAGCAGCATGTGTGTGAAGCCAGAGTCCGCCTGGAGACAGCAGCCTGTTGCTGCCGCATGGCAACACGAGTAGCTCCTCTGCAGCTGCCCAAGGGAGGAAACACTATGTACTAAAGTTAAAGACATCAGGACATAAAGCATCTATGTGGCATTGAACATGTTGGTTCCAGCCCATAAACTATCCTTCTTAAGCAGGTGCTTAAAGTGATAATCGGCAAGGTTTGTACATTTCATGATCGTTGGTGAGGAACAGTCGTTGCTTGGGACTTTTTTTTGCACAGGATGTCTGCACCGGTCCAACATACTGTAACGATAAAGGCACTCATTCTTTTATTTCTGCAAGCTTCTTATATTTACTCCAAACAAACCACAGCTCTCGCTTCTATAAACATAAATGCATCACTTCCTGTGCAGCAGAGGACTTTTCCCAGGAAAGAGGGACTCCCCTGCAGGAGTCTAAAACAGCTGTTCATCAACTGGCTAAGGACAGGATCACGTAGACATGTATTTATCTGAAAAGGTTGCAGAGTATTACTTTAATCAACTACTGAGCCTTAAAATTTCATATGCAATATTCTTCTCAAAACAAGTGAAAAAAATATATGGCAATAGCTGCGATCATTTCATTTGTTTCCAATGCCAGGAATTTTCTTGCATCACGTGTCAATTTCTTGGCACTAGCACGGTGATCTGCCTTATACTGCCTTGTTTCAATATACTGAAGCTTTATCCAAAATAACTAAATAAATAAATGCTGGAATGAATGACACTGTAATAGAAACAAGTGGAATTATTTCACAGCAGAAGTCATTTCTGATCTGTTAGCATTTTCGTGACTACTGGAGAAATGGATGGGGCTTTTGTAATTCCCTTAAATATTACTTGAATTTAATATTTGAATGTTTTTTTTTTTCGCTTTTGACAAAAGAAAAAAAAATGCACATTTTATTATAACCTGAACATGATCGATTTAGTTTTAAAAAACAAATTGCTAATGGCGAGTGATGACCCATTCACACAAGCAGAGTTGCAGTGATTCTCCTTCTCTTTCTCCTCTCTAATATTTTTTGTCGTTTCCCTGAACAAGAAAGAGACATGGCAGCTAGCTAACCAGGTATTTTATATGGCTCAGCAGCAAGCTAGAATGACTCTAGTTGTAAATTTATCAGGCAAAACTGCCCACAGAACAGCAAGCTACTTATCTAATCTGCAGTGTTAGCTTAATGTTAGCAAATTAATTAATTAGGTTGAAAAGCATCTGCAGAATTCAGTGGATCCAGGCCCATTTGAAAGAGAAACATGTACTGGTGAAAACGTCAAACATTGTAAACACCAGCTTAAATCACAGACTGTGACAGAGATGAATGATGTCAAACTCCATGGAAATAAAGTTTATTATTATTATTATTATTATTTTTCCTATTGAGAAAATGCGATGGATCCGGAATTCCATATTTGGACAAAGGTTTGTAGTCAACATTATTTCGGACTTCAACTGCCTTTGTCTACTGCCAAAAATGTTCACTTGTTTGAAAAGAAAAGGTATACTTTTTGTGTTTGTGGGGAAAATACCATGGTGGGATATGTCTATCCACAGTTTTATGTTGCCACTAATCAAAACTAAACATCTATAGTGTATTTTTTGGTAGCCTGTCATGGTTTTATAAATGTGACTGACTTTACCCAGACTCTATGAGACCTGATAATTCTGTGATGCTACCAGGTGTAGAGAGAGACTGGTAGTATCACTATAAAGCTAGCTGTCTCTTGCAAGTACCCAGATGGGCCCTGTGCATAAATCAATGATGAGAGCCAAGGACTGAAAATTTGATTTTATGTGGCATCAGTTACTTGTCTTGCAAAACTTGGACAGTTGCCATGCCAGGTTTGTCACAAATGAATGGGCCAACAATTATAACATCATGCAAAGCATTTTAAATTCACAAAGAACATCACCACGTTTTCCATCTGGTTTCTGTGTAATGATTCACAGAACGGAGAACTTGGAGAGTTTACTGGCACTATTTGTTCATCCTAAGTTTCCTAAGCATACATTACGCACATATGCACAGGTGCACAAGCGCACACATAAGCCTGTGTGTGTGGATGTGTGTGACCGTTCTCAACAGAGAGTAGGTGAGAGATATGGAGACAGATATGTTGAGGTGTCGCAGATTTGTTTACTGTGTTTGGGTCACCTCCTCCTCTCTCCGATTGTGTGGTCAGCTGTAACCGCTGAAAATCTGCAGTCGCCTTCTACATCCAGACTCACTGTACAGTCCCTCATCAGAAATGCGCGGTACTGTTTGGCTAGCCCCCTGGCCTGGCCTCTCCTGCACACCAAACTGCTCAAGGCTGCAGTATATCAATCTCACTGTTAGGCCTGCAAATGTCTGTCTTAACAAACCATGTAGTCTCACATTCAGTCTTAAGACCTTATTTCATTAAAGGTGCAATAAGTCAATTTTTGCCCTAAAAAGCCTTTTTCTGGTTCTTAAAACTTAATTTGCAACCCCACAAAATGACTAAGCAATATTATTATGACAGCGTTTTGCATCGTGATGTATTATCTCTTAATTACATGCAAAACTTACATATAAATTAGATGTAACATATAAATTAGATGGAACAGATATTTGTCTCTGCTTTAATTAGCTCACTTACTTACTGTGACTTTATTATTTATGTCAATTACAGGCCACCATAATGCTGTGTCAGAGGCCAGTCGATGCTGTTGCAATTCCTTGGTAGAAAAATTTCAAAAATTACTTAAAGCCCCTTTAAAACAAGTGAAAAATATGCCAGTGCAGTAAGTTAATTTCATTCATTTCCAGAGCAAATTAACTTGTATATGTGTGTTTCATGAACCAATAAATACTATCTTGATATTAGTGGGTTGAGCTGCCATATTTCAAAATACTGTCACTTGTTTGGAGGGCGATCCAGTGAAACAGCATTGGAAATAAAATAATCTCATCTTGACAGATTTGTTCACTTTTGAAGAACAAAAAAATGTCAAAGCTCAATATTAGAGTAAATGGCTTGCTTAGATGAACATTGTTTGCAGCGCATATCCGTAGGCCGAGACACGCACATACAACAAATCCACAGGAGCAATATCCATGGGGACTGAAGGCTTCATGTTAATAAGCAGGCATATTTTTATAGCAGCTCGCAGCCAACCGAATCACTGAAACGAGGCAGACTTTTCGATTGCCGCGGTCAAAACAAGCTATCTAAATGATTTCCTCCTCTTTCTGCTGCAGCTGCTGGAATTGGAGCAAGCAGGCAGGATTGTAGAATCACAGTTTCCTCTGCTACACTCAGCCTGGCCAAGGTCCTTTACTTAATTATACTGTTCAGCACAGAACGCCGTTCCTCTCCTCTCCTCTCCTCTCATTTGATAAAACACTGAGTGAGCAGCCACTCATGGAGGCTGGGAATAGTTTGGCAGAAAGGCATCTATCTGTCTGTTCCCGTGAGCCAGAGATCGAGGTAATTTACAGCCACTTTTAGGTTCAATATAGACCATCCGGATAAATCTCTCAGTGAATGAGATCAGCATTTCCTGTTGAGCTACTACAATAAGCAGAAAGCAAACCTATTTAGCGCAACTCGACAGAATACATCAATATCACGCTCACATCACCTTGGAGTGTTAAAAGATTTTAATAAATGTGTAACACAGTCTAGGCTTTATGACAGCAAATCCAGAAACAGAAAATCATTCTCAAACAAGGTTTGGGGTGTTTGCTTTGTATACAGAATATAATGTATGCATTTAAATACATTATTAGAATGATATAATAATGTGATATAACTATGAGATCATTGAAGAGCATTCAGTGGTAGCAAGAGCACATAAAACCAAGTGTCGTTAGTTTTAATATTGGAAAGAAAAGCAAAATTCGACTGCCTTTACCAGAACTGTACTTGGAGTTTTTGAGAGCAAATCCTGTAGCAGCCCCTCCTTCAGTAAGGGTGCCCATTTACTTTGCTGTTGTTTTCCATTAGAGTATTAGACTATTGATTAGTTGTGACTGATTCTATAGCTCTCAATTGCCTACATCATTACTGATCATGGAATACATCCACATCTATACAAACATGCATTAGCAGATCATATTCCTATGTACATGCGTATTTTTGGAATGCCTTATTATTCCACATAGGAAAAATGCGGCAATATGTCCAATTACCTCTACTGGACTCTATTTTGAAGCACTGAAAAGAGCAGCTATGAAAGGGTTCATGGTTCAAGTCCTCCACTGCAGAATTTATGATGCCCTCCTCTCTAAGTTGTAGTTTGGTTGTTTATCATGGACGATGGACGTGTTTGACAAAAAGCCAGATAATCATTCAAGTCAATCACTGCCTGCCATGTTGTGATGGTTGCAAAGGGGGTTTTGCATCTGCTTACATTTAACCAAACAATGAGACTCTACAGGAAAATGTTATCTAGTGGGCAATTCTAGCAATTGTATGTTTAATAAAATATATCAGGACAATATAGGACATATAGCATCCCATGTCTGTTCTGTCGATGTACAGCCTTTGATTGTTTGTTGAGATATCTGCTTTTCTGGGAACCATTTTATGCTTGTTCATCACTACTATTTAGTTAATACTGGAACAAATGCAGAACATGGTCTGAAAATCAATTTATTTCAAAGCAAATTTAAAATAAGAGATCACATGTCAAAAACACTGGTATGTCTGTTGTATAGTCAGATCCACTGACCACTAGCAAGATTTATCTAGCCCAGACAGCCAGTGGACTCCCCACTGGGTGGCCAACAGACCCACCCTCAAGGTATTATGGGTCTAATCTGCGACCTTAGTACTTTCCCTCAGCTTTTCATTAATCAGAGGAAGACTTAAGGGGATTTTACTTCAACTAACATCACAACAGAAAAATCTAAAATACTGGGTGAGCTGCAATGTAAACACTGCAAGAATCCTCTTAAAATACAGTAGTAGAAAGAGAGAAACTTCAAAGAAATGAGCATGACTTAAAATAGATTAATTCAGTCAAACTTTGTGGTAAGGAAAACATAGTGACTCAGCAAAATTTACATCAAAAATGGCAAATGGGAGGCCCGGAGTAAAAAGCCCATATGTTGGAAGAATAGGATCTAGAGTTAATATTTGTTTGTGGTTTAGTCATATACAGCAATGTGAGGCTGAAGAACAAACTGCTTTTGACAGTCTTTACTAGGACAATGTTAAACCATGTTGAAAATTTAACGGCACAAAAAGTTAAACTCAGCTTCTTCCGAATACTCATTCCTCCAATATTAATGCTACTAATATTAGAGAAAAAACAAACACAGACAGCATGGTTTTCAAAGTGTGATGGGCCCAATCAAGGCAAAGGCTTCTTCTGTCTTCTCCCATCTCATCCCCTTGTCTTCCGTAGCCTTAAGGGATTAATCCCATTCACTATCTATCTGGATCTAAACTGACTCTCTGCAAATCCCCTTCACAGCTGATAAACCTGAGAATGAGATGAATGTCTACATAACAGCAAACCCCTGCAGACAATCTGAGAAGCAAAGCTGACTTAGCAATGGACCCTGGACCTTCTTTCCGCATGTACAAACAAGTAATCCCAAATCCATTAGCTCGATTGAC
Organism: Neoniphon sammara; assembly: GCA_900302535.1. NCBI lineage: Eukaryota > Metazoa > Chordata > Actinopteri > Holocentriformes > Holocentridae > Neoniphon > Neoniphon sammara. Next base: position 7,865 of record OMKZ01025634.1, read on the forward strand.
AGCATAATAAGGAGGCTCAGTAGTTTTTGTTTGATCAATCAGTCCCTAGAAAGTTATCTTGACAATTGTGCAAATTATATTGATCATTCACTGACCACTGGTGTTCCTGAGTCCTTGTTAGTAGGAATAATTAATTCCAGCCTGAATCCTATCTTGACAAACACACACTGGGTAAGAAACTGAGACATTCAAACCAACTGAATGTCGATGGTGTCAATAGGAGGTTTACTTGACACCATCTTGCATCGTCCGTGAGTGTCAGATTCAGGTAGTGCCACGATTACATTTGAGAACACTATAATGCCAGTTGCCGCAGTCAAATCCACTGGCATTTCCTCTAGAAAGGGAATGCTCACATCTGTGATTTGGGCAGATCGCTAGCATAGCTCCACTGGGCGCAAAGGCAACTGTCCCCGGGCCAGTGGCTGAGTGGGGGGGCTGGGGGCTGAGTGGGAGCCTACATGTAACGGGCCAAGCAGCAAGGGCTCAGGGGTAGACAGAAGAGGAATGGATAGAGTGGGCAGAGGTGATAGGTAGATCACCATTTCGACCGCCTGATCAAAACGTTACAATGACTGGACAATAAGGGCAGTCAAACTAATGGAAATTACCATTCGCAATCAGTCTCACAAAGCCTGATCATACATACCTAGATAAGCTGTCAGGGAATACATAAGCATTAGCTTAGTGCATGAGACTGGAAATGTTTGTTGGACTGAAAACCACAGGAAAGGCACCGCTGCACTGAATGTTCTTGAAGAACATGCACTGAACGTTCACTTTCTAAGACCTTTTGCACAGTTCACACATGAAACCGGGCCAGTTTCCACATTAACAGCGCCAGCTATTTTAGGTATAGCAATGACTTAGAGCTGAACATATGGTCAAGAGCAATATCCAAATCGCAGAAGATGATTTTTTTTTTTTTTTTGGATAAAGATAAAATGTGTGACAAAATACCATTATACAGTAAATGAAGTCTTGTGGTGCGACAGAGATGCCCTGGCCTACAAATCGCATTCTCCAGATGGCAGAAAATGTTTTTTTTTGTACAGAAGAAATCATCTTCATTTTCCAAGATTTTTTCAGTGAAAATGAAAATGATGACGCAAAAATAATTCCTATTCCATTAAAATCATGAATCATATCACAATATCTGCCAAAATAATTGCAATATGGTTTTTATTTACCATATTGTTCATCCCTACAATGAATTACCCTGATGACACACAAGGAAATGCGCCTTCTATCTGTTGCAACTCTATAGGGGACAGGCAGGGCAGGGGCCTGAGGCAGGCATATAGAAAGGGGCAGCTGGGGGTTTATAGGTTTTGGCTAGAGCTGGGCTGAGGCCTGAAAACCCTCTCCAGGGAGCTGCATAAAGGGACAAGGGCTGTCGCTGAGGAAAAGACTGAGGCTAAGGGCTGGTGGCAAGACCCTAAGGTTACTGTCCTGGGGCTTAGGGCTGCTCCAGTACAACAAAAACCACACCCTCTGGGTTCAATATGACATGTTTTTTTCTGCATTTGAGATAAAGGAGCCTATTCAGCTGACCTGATATAAGCAGATTAGATTTTCAAAAAGGATTACACTACTGAGAGTTAATCTTGACCATGTTGTTGTATTATGTAGCTGCTAAGCGCCCACGCAGTCTTTCCATTGATTTAATAAAATGAAGTCCATGTAATTGGAGCCATTGGATTTTTTGAATTAAACTTACAGAAAAAGCTGCATCACGTTTTTCAGTCTAAATATTTCAATATGCAAGTGTGTACTTGCTATTCACCTGTTCTTGATTGAGGCGTGCTGGCACAAGACTTTACTGCACCCATGGGGAAGCTTGTCTTCGATCCTGTATTCCTGTTGTTACCAGTAAAATTGTCGATAGGAGTATAAGGCACATGAATCTTTTCCATTCCCCAGACTACTGTATGGTCAAAAGGGTAAGGAGATGGAGAGGATTTCCATTTAAGTACAGCAGAGAGAAGCTTAGTGCTCATGAAAAGAAGTATTTATTAGACTGCCAATCTGACTGTCAGCCAAACACCCTCGGGGGCTTACTGAGGCCTGGGATCCAATCCACCCTGGAGATGGCAAGCATATCTGACCCCGGGTCAACTATTCGAAAGCATTTCAGCAGGGACTGTGCTTGTAAAATGATAAAAGAAGTGGCTTGAAATGACAATTTCATGTTGGCTCTGAGGGTAATGAAAGGATCTCAAATAATTTTGGAGCCAAAGAATCCGCTTCGAAGGCAGAGCTAGGGGACAGAGAAAAGGTTTGCTAGAAGACAAAGAGAGGGGGGAGAAATGGTTTTGCAAAAAGACAGAAAAGAGAGACCGATGGTTAGCTAGAAGACAGACAGGGTACGAAACCATTTTCCCAAAGACAACATTAGACAGAAAAATGGTTTGCTAGAAGACAGACTGCACCTTTCAGCTTCGGCATCTTCTAGAGATGCCTGTGGCCACACTGGTGCCCCAGCAAGTGTCCTCCGCTAAAGCTCCACTCCCATTACAGCACAAACTCCCACAACCTACACACACACACACACACACACACACACAAAGGAATGTACCATGAGGGACCACCAGCTGTTGTTACAGCGACTGATAGGGGAACGCCCAAAATACCTCCATCGTAGAAATCTGGCACTAGTGGACATACACGTACTCTGTTTCACACACACAAAGATCAAGATGTGCCTTCATATGTTCCCCTCACACTGATCAATAAGGTAAAATCTCAGTGAACTCATCCAGTATATATGTTGGATGAGTTCAATGAGATTTTAGTGATTCATTCAGAGACTCGATAAAGTCAAGGAGATGCGAGACAGAAGCTCATCAGGAGCTCGACAAGTGAAGTGGACACTTCCCATCCTGGTCAATTCGCTGTGATTAAACACCATCCAGTTCTTTATAGGACATAGTACAATTAAAAAATATCTTTTATTCATTGTAATACCTGAAAAGTACAAGTGAAGCGGTCCGCTGAAAAGAGTTCCCTTGGCATCTGATTTCAAAAGGGTTAACTTCGCTGCCCCCCTTGTCCCACTCCTCTTCAGTTCTCACGCTGATGAAAGGCAAAACGACATTTGACATTTATAAATCATAACACCCTGTCCACACGGCACGCATGCCTAGCAGTCTTTACTTTTATGATTCATAGAAAGGGCTTGAGAGTGGACATTTTGCTTGTAAAGCAGCGCTTTTCAGTGACCAGCTGCAGCTGAAGTGGCCTTCGACCCTTCTTCTGTCTGTGTCTGCTGTAAGAGGTTTGAGCAGCGGCTGGTAATCTACCCACTTCCTGTATGTTACCTAATCACAATAATCCCACTACAAAGTGATTTGTAAAGCTGTGTCCCCTGAAATGACACGTATTGTTCCTGACCAGTCTGCAGCATAGCTGACATAAATGTATTTTAATTTGGAGAAATTAATGTTCAAATAATAGTGAAAGTCAAATACTGGAAATGCCAACGGCTTGCCACACCTTGAGGAAATAGGACTACACTTTACCAAACATCACCAAGACTAAGCTCCGCAGTCAGTTCGTATATAACACAACTGCTCTGCACTAGTCTCTGGTAACACCATATCCACGCGCACTTTCATTCATCCCCCACACTACGGCACAGTCAAGTGTGGGTAATGTGATATTGTGCTTGTGGAACAGACCCTTAGCAAGCAGATGGCCTGCTATTCAAAAATGTCTGGATTTCAGGACCAGGAGTAAAACCAGAGGGTAGACGGAGGTTCAAGGCTTAGCTGCGTAACCACAAGAATCTTTTAAAAAAGGCAGCATATCAAATCTGCTCTGCAAACATTTGATACTCTCCAAACATATTTAAAGAAAAAACTTTCTTCTGTGCTGCCTCGATCGTATCACGAGACCAGCAGAGAGGTTATTTGGAGTTGAAAAGAGACGTTTGAAATAGATTTCCACGTTGTATTCTCACCTTTCAGGATTAAACCCCTGTACAAGAGGCAGGGTAGCAGCCCAACCAAACACCACCAACCAAACACCAATCTTTGTGACATTTTAGCAATGTCACAGAGAAAGTTACTGAACAAAACCATGAGCATACCCCAAATCAAAGAGCTTTGGGCCTCATTTGTTGCTCCTGCAGCCTCACAGCAGCTGTATAGAGTCTACACTGTGGATGTATCAGGTGCAAAACAGGGACTAAGGGGGGGATCTCATGAAGGCCAAGCCTCACCTAGTCTTCTAACAGCTGAAAACATAGCACATGACTCTCTCTAAACATGCGGTCACTCCGGGGCTGAGGCATTTCAACCCTACTCGCCACGGTCTTGGGCAGCAAAGGCGAAAGGGAGTGGCTCTGTGCTGTGGACCAACAAGGCAAGGCAGCAGATACCACGGGTGTTTCCACTTTTGTTTAAAAAATTCTCTATTAAGTGATGAGGGACCTCCCATTTTCACACTCTAATGAGAGGGATGAGTCCACAAGCAGGACATAACTGAATCCCTATGAACCGATGAGCTGATTACCTAACTTGAACACAAAGCACTCGTCAAGTTCAGTGGGCAGAGTCAATAGCAACTCATTTCTGTTTTGTAAATGAGGTAATAACTACAGGCGGCTGCGTTTGTCCAGCACAGGGCTAGCAGGTGAACAAGGCATTTGACATTTGCCTCACACAACTCACACACATTCCTATATCAGGTGACAAGTGTGTGGTGTGTGGCATTTGGTGTGTGTGTGTGTGTGTGTGTGTGCGCAAGGACTGAAGCCCAGTGCTTGTTCTTCACATCCACAATAGCTGGTAGCTGCTGTACCTACTCACTGCAGTGTGGGTAAATGTGTGTGTGTGTGTGTGTGTGTGTGTGTGTGTGTGTGTGTGTGTGTGTGTGTCAGCTCTAGCAATATAAGGAATTATATGTGTAGACAACTGCTTTTATCCATAATGATAACCAACATAACTGATTATTTGATGATGCACAGAGGGCAAAAACCCACCTGAACTCAATGACCCAACTTTTTTTTTTTTTTTTTTTGCAGAACACAACTTGCCCTTACATGGATAGATAGATAGATAGATAGATAGATAGATAGATAGATAGATAGATAGATAGATAGATAAAAATGAACATATATTTCAGAATATCTTCTGTTGCCTTGTCTTAGGATGATCAATCGACTAGAGGTCATGCAGTAATTAATTAATTTATTGATTGATTGATTGATTTTCACTACATATACATTTTCAGATGATGCTCTTTAACTTACCTGGCTGGTCAGTGAAGCGAGCCTCACATCCGCGGAAACAGGCTGAAAGTATCGGATCAGATCCAAGCTCTCCTCCACTTTCCGACACTGTTAGTTTCCTTTCATAATCCAGTACGTTTGTGAAAAGTTTTAGTTCTGGGACTAGAGAGAAACTCCGCGTCCGAAAGTGTGTATACGAGTGTTTTCCCTCAAAACCAAGAGCGAGCTGTGCGGAGCGGCGGTGAGCGCACAGGAGAGACAGGGCTGTCCGCAACTGAAGCCTCAACAGTTACAACAGCGCACGGCTGCGTTAAACCACACGGAGCTAGATAGACGAATACCGGAAATGAGGAGATTTCCCCCTTCAGAATAAAAGGCTAAACGTGTGGCCTTTGAAGGAAAATGAACTTGTATTGGGCAGAGGTTTCCATTTACAAAAAATAAATAAATAAAATAAAGAAGGCAGAGACTGAGACACGACAATTATGTCAGAAAGCGTCGTATTTTAACTCGTTTCAACCTTCACTTGTGTAATAGTGAGGAGTTTTGGTTAGAGAAAAGCGACCGGATGTTCACTGGTTATTTTGGATGACTTGACACTGGTCACGTAGACTCCAGATTGCCGAAATGCCACTCAATTCATTGTAGAGGCGAACATCAGTGACTTTGAGCAAGAAATGCTCTTGTGATGTTTCTGTACGATCCTGCTCGTACTGAAAAATACAACCATAGGCTGAGTCAAAGATGTTTCACAATACACAAAAACATTGTCCATAAATGTATTATAGTCTATATGCAGATGACATCTATTCATGACAAATTTTGAATGTCTATATATTTGGGAAGTGCTTTCACATGAATGTTGTTGTTCACCGGAAGAAAATGTGGCCCAAATAAAAGAATGATATCTGCATGTTCAGTTGCAATTGTGTATACTTTGAAATTTATCTCCAAACATATTCTGAAA
>OMKZ01025649.1:1585-11922 GCA_900302535.1 Neoniphon sammara
GTATATTTTGAGTCGGGGTGGGGAGGGCGGGCAGGCGGGAAATGTAACAGAATAGACAGCAGACTAAACTAGACAATATAGCGCAGTGTTTCTGTCCAGAGGGTCTGTGTCTCCCTTCTCCTCCATCTCTAGTTTTCTCATTTTTTAGATACATGGCTACTTGGAGGTACAGCTAACAGACTAGGAATGCTGCATTCTCTTTTGATGCCTTTTTTGCCTCACAGTTTTACATTCTGTTGTGCAACAGGTTACATTTTGGTGTAGCTAACATCACGACAGATCAATGCAAATGCAAAATAGATGTTTATATTTGGTTTGCAGTTTAAACATGATGTGGATCGGACAGTGAGTGCGGCATAAGAACCTTTCATTGATGAGCTACACTTTTCCTTCAGAGAAAGGCAGAAGAAGCCCGGCTCCGTGTCAAATAGCTTAAAGGAATACTCCAGCGTTTTGGGCAAAATACCCTTTTTCCGACTTACCCACACTGAGACAAGGTGTTCAATACCATTTTCACCTATGTACATCCACTGGTACAGTTCTCATGGGCAGCATTTCGTGTTAGCTTAGCATAAAGACTTGAACTCTACAGGAGTCATTAGCCTAGCTCCTTCTAAGTGGAAAAAAAATAAACCTTACAGCAACTCCGAAGCTGTCTTATTTCTACGTGTTGTGTATTTGAAATAGACGCCTTGGATTTTTTTTTTTTTTTTAAATGGGAGTTTTTGATACATAATACATTTTGTGAATAAGACAGCTTTGGAGTTATTGTAAGGTTTATTTTTTTCCCTTTGACAGAGGTAGGCTAATGACTCCGGTAGAGTCTTTGTGCGAAGCTAACACGAAATGCTATCCATAGGAACTGAACCAGTGGATGTACAGAGGTGAAATTGGGATTGAACATCTTGTCTCAGTCTGGGTAAGCTGAAAAAAGGCTATTTTCCCCCAAACTTTAATGAGAAACACAGAAACCCAAACGCATCTCACCCCAAACGTTCTTCCTCAGTTACAAAAGTAACCCAGGTGGCAGAGTGTTGGAGAGGAAGAATCACAAGCTGCTGTCTTGTCTGTTTATTTTGTATAAACCAAGAAAAAGGCCATTACTGTATCATCTCTAATAAATACATAGAGAGGTTGGAAATAACGTCTGCTTTGTCTTATTACCTGAATTACGCTTCCAGGAGTTCTGTTACGTCAGGGTGAAACATTTAATTTTTTGTGACTGTAGAAATATTGATCTAAGAACACGAACAACTCATCTAAAACTTAAAATCAAAGAATCAACACCCTCATGAAAACCAGGAGCTGCACTGTTGACGATGGATTAGTTTCATTTTGTTGCAGCTAACAGCTGAGGCAAGTATTGTCAATATCCCCATATAAAATCACCGTTAAATACTGTTGTGATGGAGTGACTCCCAGATTTTCTGTTTCAGCAGGAAAGACGTGTTCACCAGTCAGGAGTGACATCAGAGTGTTGTATTCTATTTTTTGGAAGACTTCACCCAAACATGAGCTAGGTTCCAGTCATACAGACTAAATGGGAGCAAATTGGTTTTCTACCACACTTCTCCATTATAAACCAAGCCCCCATTTATACCCTTTTGATACATCAGGTGAGCATAAACATGACCTGCATGTTTATTCAATTTTCCAGCCAATTCAAGATCTTGGTAGCAACACGGCAAACACAGCAGTTCAAATGTCTCCAATAAACTTTGGTTCCTATTCTGTCCGAATAAACAAGACTGCATTGTAAATCAATAATCGATTAAAATGTAAAATTAAACCCATGTTGAAAGATAATTATCACTTTGCAGAAGAAAACCAGTTATAGCCTATTGTGATGGGGTCTGCTGGGTCTCATTCCTGGAATGGTGTTAGGTTTTATGGGCTACATCTAATGGTTAATGATTATGCTATGGCTATGCTGTTACTAATAATATAGTATAATCTTGCAGTAATATACATGTACAAGAATATCTGTGCTTTCTTGTCCCCAAACTTTTCTTCTGACTAGTTCTTTTCAACAAGAAAGTGGTGGCCAGGTGGTTTGAGGACTTGTTGAACCAGTGTCAGTTGGTATAGGTTGTTATGGAATGGGGGAAAAAAATAGTTAGCACAAAAAGGCTGTATTGTACTATTTCTAGTATTTCTATCTAGTACTATTGCAGTATTTATTTCACCTATTCAAAGCCATTCATCCTACAACACATTTCATCAAAGGGAATTACACACATGGTGGGCATGCTTTTGTTAACATTCAGTACATTGGAGAAAGACCCATCAAATTTCTAAAGGCAATTTCCAATTTATCCAATTAAATGGCTCAACAAGCTAATACTGAAAAGCCTTTATGTATTTATTTTTAACCTTTACTTAACCAAGTTTCTCTCAGAGATAAATCTCTTTTGCAAGAGAGACCTGGCCAAAACAGCAGGATCAAGATATAGATTAAAGAAATAAAGGAGTTGCACACTACAAGAACAAAGATCAATCACAACCGGCAAGTAACACGCCAAATAAAAGGTATCTACAGCAAACAAACCTCATAAAACAATATTGTACAAAATAAGATTAAAAACAAATGCAAGGGGTTAAAAGAACTATGCTTTAGAAGCAAAGACAACTTTGTTTCCAGGTCTTTCATTAATGATTTGAATTCACCAAAAGTCTTCACCCAAGTCTTCCTAATAAGCTGGGTATCTAAAGGCCTCTTGCCAAGTTCTGTGAGGACTTGAGGCAGGGCACAGGGACTTTGCTGCTGGTGCTGTGTGATATATATATGAGCAAAGATAGGAGGGAAGCATACCAACAATCAACTTATAAATGTATGTGAGCCAATGTGTATCCTTCCGCATAGATAGTGAAGGCCAGTTAGCCTCGGCATACAGAGTACAGTGCTGCAGCCTGTCACAAACCTCAGTGCACTATGACACACCTATCTAACATATTCAAATACTGGACAGAAGCACTCATATAAAGGAATTTGCCTTAATCAAATGAAGGTATGAGTGAAGAGTTCATTTGCAGCAAAAGATAAATGTAATTCATAAAAATACATAAATGACAAAAAAAACCAAAAAAAAACTGGCTGTTGTATGTAATGCTTCACATAACATACTGTTTGAATAAAAAATTGTCACAATATACCCTATACATTCGCCTAATGGTGTGCTTTTTTGATTGATACTATTAAAAGACATGTTTTATAAAAAATGAAAACAACGGATGATATCTGTATTTGCAAATGAACCCTTCAAGTGTTGTGGAAATGTAGAAATGGTTTGAGTTACAGCTTTCAAAAAAAAAAAAAGTGCTTCAGGCTTCAGTATGAGGTTTCAACAAAGTTGGCCATCAGTCACAACACTTGGATACTTGTTGATTTGTACATTTGTTGAAAAATAACATGATTAACTCTATGACAGATAAAATGAGCCATATAATGTTAGAATCCGATCAATTAATGATGTCATTAATGATGTATGCTGCTTACTTAAACCAGAAATGTCTTCAGCTGTTCGTTAACTAATTGTTCCAGAACCACAGCCATGCAGAGCACCAAATTTGGAGATAGGCCTGTAGTTATTTAGAAGAGTTTTACTCTACTAAATAGCTGTGATGTTTAGTATTAGTATGCGGACACAGCTTACGCCACTGTGTGTCCTTGTTCTACTGTCCTGTTTGCCTGGAACCTGACGGAGTACTTTTACTCTGAAAATCCCTAACCCGGCAATGTTAATGTTTTGCTTCCGGGGGATCAGCTGCTCTGGGAAGACACGCTGCCAGACCGAAAACTCAAAGAAGCGAGGATTTGTTGAAGTCTGGCTATGCATAGGAGTTTCACGAGGTGAGTAACGTTAACCACATGACTGTCTGTCTGTAGCGCATACTCTATATGTTATGAAGTTCAGATAATTATTACAAAAACTAAGGCAATAAGGTTCAGGTTGAAGTAAACCAGAGTTATGCGTTCAGAATGAGGGGAGCTCTGTTATGATCATTATTGAAAGCTGATTTTATTTTTTACATCCAGTAAAATGTAATCGAAATAAATAATTATCAGTATTGGTTTATCACCTAGCATTATCTTTTGTTCCAAAGACTCATTGACGTGTGTAGTGCACCTCCTGATTAGCTATTGATTATCAATGTCTGGTGATTCCGAAACTCACATTGACATAGCTGACGTTGGACTCAGAGTCTTGATGTGATTAATGACTCTCCCTCTTTCCTGATTGGTTGTTTTTGATCTGAAAGTTGCATTAAGATATCTACAGTGAACCCAGCACGAAGGACCTTATTGTCAAATGTGTCCGCGGGCTGCATTGAAAAATATTAGAGCTATCAATGGGAGCGCGATGCATTGTATTAAACAACTAATAAGATGTTTTATGGATACTGTCTTCATGGAGTTGGATATTTACAGAGTACACGTGCTTTCTCTTATATTTAACTCGATCAAAGTTGCAGTGAAAATATTTAAACACCACGTTGTAAGGATAACAAGAAAAATACACCACCTCATAGGGCTATGCAGTATACACAGATCTATCAAATCTATGTATACTAGACTAGATATTAGACTAGATATTGTCTGGGATTTTTGATACTGTATTCTAACATGCCATGAGTGCTGCCTTTTTCTGGTTTTAAATGCTGCATTACACTTAGGGGATGCAATTTTTTGAACTTGTTAGACTGGTCTGTTATTTGCCTCTGCCTGCCATCATATCGAGATATTTGATCAGTGATGAATGTTGTCCGTTTCACCTCATCTTGCCACCTAATAACCAAATGCACCCACGGATGTAAGTCGTTGTATTTTTAAGTGCCAGTGTTTTTGGGTGGGTGTTTCTGCCCTAAAACAAGCAGAAAATCTCGATCTCACTGTGAGAGCACATTTCTGATTTGTCTAAATTCCTTACCTGGTCCAGGGGGGCAAAGAGCAGACATGAAGAACAGAAGCATTGGCTGGCTGGACAACCGGCTCAGACAGAGAGTGGAACAGGTGAGACTAAAATTTGCTGATTTTATTACCATTGTTAAGCATTTGATCTTGGATTGATGTCTGCATGAATTCCATGTCATGTTCACATTGCCATTTTGCATAGACAAAGTAGAGGCTGCATCTGAATTTCTCACAGCACGACCTGTTACTCACCGTGTTTTTTTTGTTTTTTTTTTAATTCTAATTTCAGTACCTGAAGACCAGCAACAGTGCATATGTCGACATTGCAGCCATGGCAGCTGAACTTCAAAGACAGTACAGGCAAGTTCACAGAACTCAAAACTAAGGGTTTAGCCAGAATTTCTGCCAGCATTCATGTGCCCCCTTCTGACCAACTTTAACTCTTGTTCTTGTAGTCAATTTGTAACTATGATTCATAAAACCTCAAAAATGATCTCTAAATTATCTGTAAATCTTTAATCCAATAAATCAGCACTTTAATACAAAACATAATCATTGTTTTTATACATATAACTATTGAAATTATTTCAAAATTTGATACTCATGTCCAAATTGTTCCTTTTTTTTTATGTAATTTGATTTGAAAACATGTCTTTCGCTACCCTGTGGGGAGTACTGCGATTACTGGAAATTAACAGCACTTTGCTACCAACAGCACTCTGGTTTCAACAGGTGGATTTTAGTTAGCATATTTATTTTGTGTCAGTACGGCATGTTTTGCATCAAGTTGGCATGGAAAATGACCTTGGTGGCCACCATGGAATTCTCTGCGGGGAAAACCCCATCCAAGCCCTGGGTCCATTTTCATCACTTTTGCCTGCTTGCCTCTTATTGGGCTGTAGTATGATTTACTTCAGCTGCAAACAATGATAAGGTTTATGTTGCATCCTTAGAATGGAGTATGGCAGGAGAAACAAGACAGCATTCAGGATTCAAGTAGAGAAAGGTAAGTGAGCCAAAAATTAAATGGGATGTCTTATTTTACATGGTTTCTGCTTGCATTTATTTTCACAGTAGCTTCTTTCAACTGTAATTTCTCACTTAAAGGAATACTCCAATATTTGGGGCAAAATACCCTTTTCTGACTTACCCAAACTGAGATAAGATGTTCATTACCGTTTTCACCTCGTGCGTTCACTGGTTCGGTTCCAATGGGTAGCATTTCATGTTAGCTTAGCAAAAAGATTTGAAGTCTACAGGAGCCTAGCTCTGTAAAAGTGAAAAAATAAACCTTGCAGCAACTCCAAAGCTGTCTTATTTACACCCATGTACACATGTTCAGCGGTTATAGTTCCAACCATCTAACATCTTCTCAAACAACTCTTGTTTGTTTTCTTTTTTTTTAATTCAAGATGTGTATTTCAAAAATACATGATACATTGTGTAAATAAGACAGCTTTGGAGTTGCTGCAAGATTTATTTTTCACTTTGACAGAGCTAGGCTAATGACTCCTGTAGACCTCAAGTGTTTATGCTAAGCTAACATGAAATGCTTACCCATGGAAACTGAACCAGTGGACATACAGAGGTGAACATGGTATCCAACTTCTTGTCTCAGTCTGGGTAAGTCAGACAAAGGGGATTTTGCCCAAAACATTGGAGTATTTCTTCAAAGAGTAGCTAAACCCCATCACCTGCCACCAAAGAACTGGTGCCCTACTTTTCACCATTAGAGGCCAGGCTTCACTAAGATTTAGGTCTGGGGTTTAGTTACTATTTAAGCCTCCATCACCTCAAACCAGCTTTCATGACAGCAGCATGTTTTTCTTTCTGCATCATGTTTCATGATTTTTTTTTTTTTTTGCATCTGCCTCTCTTAGTTTATGGAGCGATTGTGAATGAGTTGGACCTGAATGACATGGAGAGCAAGCACCTGGCTAAGAGGACCAAGCACAGCCATAATGACACTGGGTAAAGGACGTTCCCTGCTTACTCCAATCCCAGATGACCTTGTTTGGGCTCCTGGGCTCTAATTAGCTGTTTGCTCTGTTGTATCGCCACATCCCTGTTGAATTTCTCTCTCTACTCACAGTGATGACAGCATTATCTCGGATGAATGCTCCGACAGTGATGAAGCCATTGCTGAGAATCCGGTAGGGAACAGTCTGTGGGACAATTTGTGATCTCATAGCAGTAAAGAGGGAATACAGACTTTCCTTTTCATGCTCCTTTTGTCTTCTGCAGCCCACCAACCACATGAACAGCTCGCTGATGTCTCTGTACCGGAAGGGTAACCCTGATGCTACCACATCCTCGCCCAGAAGGGAGCAGCCTGCCACGAGCAGTCCTGCTAGTGCACCCAACACCAGCACCGCCACAGGGACACTGGTCTCCACGGGGGGTTGGTTCATTGATCGAGGCAAAGGCCCTGAGGAAAACAACATCGACCTCATTGACCTCTGTGAAGACGAGGCAACCAAACCAAATGTATGTAGCTCTGGAGGGATTGTCTTTATAGTACAGCAGGGTATTGAGAACTGGTTCCAATGTAGTCCTCTGTAATAAAAAAAAAGCCAAGATAAGTCAGCTCATTAACCATACAACTTATCAGCCATTAATAAATGTGGAGTAGCTGTATATTTCTTTCTTTATGACCCTTTGGTTGTGCTGTCAATCACAGACAGATGATGTAAGTTTATGGAGGATAGTGGGCACATATGTACCATGAAGTTTGTATTCCCTTATAATATACAATGACCTTACTAGAACGCTATGTTGCAGCCGTCTTCAGGTTTCCTGAGACTGTTTCTTAACAGTCACAACAGTGTCAGAACACCATAAAATTACTGCAAGGACCTTGTGCACCATAATCCAATTTGGATGCCACAAAACTGTAATATGGTTCAAAAAGTCCCCTATTTACACCATTATCTCCTAGAATTTCCGCTCCGTGTTGTAACCATTGGTAGAACAAATCTTACATGGACAATCCTCAAGCTTGATATTTCAGTTTTTAATTGTGTGTTCTTGTAAATATTCAACTGACAAGATAGAGCTAATGGGCTAATGGAATCTTTTTCGTTCTCACCAGCAAACAGACACTTCAGTGCTTGAGCCTGAGAAAAATTGGAAAAAGTCAAAGAGGCGAATGAAGACTAAGAGCTCTGGTGGAGACACCGACTCCAGCGCCCTGAACAAGAAAGGTAAAGCCTTGTTTACCCAAAGTAGCACCTTATACAGAGAGCAGTTCTCAACCTTTTGTACCATGACTCTTTTAAAACGAAGTGATGCCTACTGCAGCAGCCCCATCACTGGTGTGCAAAAAAATGATTTGTCCTTTACAGGTTGTTTCACTTGATTCAGAGGCTTAGCGGCTGAAAAATATTCAGCATTTTCCACGGGGAAAAACACAACAATCAGAACAGATAGACGTGATAGTAAATTTGTCTTGTAGAATACCCTAATAATTTCCCCTCAAATTTCCCTTCATTTCCCCTTCAAATTTAGAAAAAACAAAAAATATATTTTTTTCCCCATATTGTAGGCCAGTGTTACATACATACTGTGTATCTGCTGGTTGCAGCGCCTCATTGAAGCTACACCACTTACATTTAGTGAAATATTCAAAGCCAAGATGCCATTACAGCATTACATCAAATAGAAAATATCTACATTTATTTTGAATAATTTTATACACATTTCCCTGGAATTTAGCCGGACATATTTGGTACCTTTGGAAACCTTGAGATCTCCACTACAATTTAAAATAAAGTTTTTAAATAAAGATTTTAAGAATCACTGCTTTAAAGGATGTCATATGTAGATATCACATTGGGCATTATTATAGCATAACATGTAGCAATGCAGTCTTCACTGATGTTGCAAGCATTATCTGTTCACTCTACCATCTAACACTCAGTTGTTTCAGTTCATTGTATCTGCCTGTATTTCTCAGCAAAAACAAAGTCACCTGAATTACAGTATTCCACACTGAAGTTTGAAGATGTGGGAGGCAATGAGGAGACCTTGACGGTTAGCATTTTGCTCCTTGCTATTCTGCTCATCAGTAGTATACTACTATTATTATACCAAAAAAACTGTCATTAATATTCATGAATTAATTTGCATTCATGGTTAAGGAAAGGGCTGTTAACAAGCTTTTAATTTAGTTGTGAATTCTGTCTGTCTGTTATAATTAACTCAATTATAATTTCTACTTGCTTCACATCACATCGGTTCGTAAACATATTGGACCCCTTTGCAGGAGGTTTGTAAGCTGCTGATCCACATGCGCCACCCGGAGGTGTACCAGCAGCTTGGACTGGTTCCTCCCAGAGGCTTCCTCCTCCATGGACCTCCAGGCTGTGGCAAGACCCTGCTGGCCCAGGCTGTGGCTGGAGTGAGTAGGAATAAAGTTTAATTCATACTTCTGCATAGTTACTCCATCAAGGTCTGTGGCTCCTGCAGAAGGAGCTCATAGAGGCTGCTGCCATAGCTTACATGCACCCAGTGGTGAAAGTAGATTGAAGTTCTTGCATACTGTAGATCTCATTTCAGTGTGATATCTCAGTGTGAAGGCAAAGTTTTGTCAGATTATTATTTTTTGTTTGTTTTAATATCAATGGAAATGTGGTTATTTTGTAATAAGCCACACCCACTTCAATCAGTCATGACCAAACTTTGTGAGCGGACTTGGTAATGTACCTAGAGCATGTAAACCAAATTTCATATAAATGGATGCAGTCAATGATGAGATATAAACTTTTTTCACATTGGTGACACCCTGTAGAGATGGAACTCAGTCCAAACTAGTCCAAAGCATATAGAACTATAGAAAGTATACACTGTTTATGATGTCCCACTTTTGCTGACCTCACCTGTCTCTGTACTCATACCACCAGGACTTGTTGTTCTTGGGGAATAAAGTGATGTGATTGTCTCTTTCAGGAGTTGGAGTTGCCCTTATTGAAGGTCTCTGCTCCAGAGCTGGTGTCTGGCGTCTCTGGGGAGTCTGAACAGAAGCTCAGAGAGCTGTTCACCCAGGCTGTGGTCAGTGGTCTAGGATGGGAGGGGTTTTTCCTCATTTATAGCATTAAGGAGTTCTGTTCAAAATTGTGAAAAAGTGGCATCTAGTCTTAGAAATTGGTTTAGTATAACATCAAACCATTTATTATATGTCATATACACACACACATACATATATATATTTCCCTGCCTTCTGCTGGCAGGAGTGTTGATGGAACAGAGCAAGTGTATTGTATATTTTACATGTTAAAAACACAATAATAAGACTTCCGGTCTGAGTAATGGCGGAGTAGGCAGCAACCGGGAGAGCTCTGTTGAAATCCATCTGAGATAGATCTAAAATACTTGCCAGACACGGCTTAGCCTTGTCCCACATATTTGCAGAGATGGGAAAGCCAAC
>OMKZ01025652.1:6977-18181 GCA_900302535.1 Neoniphon sammara
CTGAGAGGAAGACGGAGAGAAAGTGAAAAAGAACAGTAAGAGGACAACAGGAGCAATCGTTTGCTTTCCTCAGTGTCATGCAGCTGACAAGTCATGCGTTTTTGTGGCTCCTTTTCTAAGACAGAACATGTAAAATCACAACGGCTGTGTCAAAGTCACATTTGTAAAAAAAAATAAAATAAAATAAATATTTGTATGGACATTTTCAAGACATTTGAATATTGTATTTTTTATGGAATGATTTATGTAGCGATAAATGAGTGTGTCACCTGTTATACTGGATCAGTAAAGTGAATGTAGGCTACAGTTTCTGTAGGCTAGTCTGGTATTTAGGGTCAACAGTGTTGGAGAAAAGTTTCACTGCATGTAATTAAACTAGTAGTTAAACAGTACTTTCGTGGTAGTCTCCTTTTTTTTGTAATTTATTACTTTTGTCATTTTGAGGATAGTTAATCACTACAGTTAGTTATTCTTTTTGGCCATTTAAGATTCATTTTGTATTTTTTTTTTTATTTCCTCATCATCCAAGTACAAGATCTGAACAACCAGAGCCTTTACACACTTATACCCTTTAGTTACTCACTTTGCAGACAAAAGAAAGTTAACTTTCTGTTTCTTTAATTTTTTCTTTGAAGAGCACAAACTTTTTTGTTGGTTTACGGTTTGGGTCCAGACTGTAGTCTCTGGAAAAAAAATCTATTGCACTTAATTTCAGATAAAATGCTATTTCATTTTGTATGACACTCAGATGTAGACAGGATCACTTTTACAAACTTGTTTGAAGTGGGCCTGCTTTTTTCTAAGTAACCTTATTTATTTAGTACCTTAGTTAAAGCTGCATTGAGCTGCATTAAAACTGACAAATTCACATGTTGGCAGGCCCAAGGATTTCATCAGTGAACTGCACGCTCCTTGGACCTAAATTTCTTGAGTGGCTGGTATTGGTGGAAATGAAAGCTGCCTTTTTCCAGCAGGTTGAGTCCAGCTTTCTCTGGACAGAGTGGTTGCTCTGTTTTTTAGGACACATTTTGGTGTTTTGCCCTTAGGTTTTTATTTGTCGCTTCCTGTGCATGGAGATTTCCCTCCAGTGACTGTAGGCCCTACCCATCACCAGAAATAAATTGTTACAGCCTCTTTGTGATTTGATGAGGTGGTGTATTTTAAGATCTTGCCTAGTGGAGCTTTAACAAAACTGTTTCCCTTGAGGATAGCTTTGCTTTAGTCCCACTTTCTCCAATGTGAAGTAACCAGTAGCTTGTAAGACAAATGTTAAAGCAGCTTCCCAACACCTAGGGTTTGGTGTAAATCTGTGTGTGACAGACAGAGAAAGGGAGTGAAAATCGAAAGTCTCCGTTTCCCCCCCAACCTTGGACCACAAAAATAAAGAAATCTCTCCAGCTGCAATATATTTTATCTCATTTCATTGTGCGGGGACGGAGCCGAGGAGCAAGAATTGAGTCAGTGAGGGGAAGAGAGAGCGACAAAGGGAAATATGAAAGAAAACAGGAAGGCAAGAGAGGGAGAGAAACATGACGAATTAGCATTCAGATGAGCTTTCCAGCGTCTGTGCAACAGTGTAATGACGATATTATCACCCTGTGCAGCTGCTCCCAGCTCCACTGATTCAGGTGAGAAATAAACCCCTAAGATGGAGAATGAGGAAGAGATGGGAGATTAGGTCTGCTGCTGGAAATGGAGGTTGTTAGCAATTGCCTTAATGATACATAATACACTAGAAAATACAAAGCTGCGACCCCCAGGGCAGGAAATGCACTCCAACTAGGTGAAGCGAACATAAAATCTTTAGTTGTGTTACCTGAATAGAGGATGCAAAACAAAAGTACAATGAAAGGGAAACATGTAAATACCACATGGTTTGCTTTATTGATATTGAGGGCAATGAGCTGCAGAAATGAACTGATGTAATCGAACACATCACCGAGTAAAAGAACTAAGGTTTAGAAAGTGCTGCTTTTTGGTATTCAAGTTTCAATCAACTTGCTATTCCACAGTTGGGGTAAGTTTTCTCTTTCTCTGGTCTCGAGTCTTGAGCATTCACAGTATATTGGGTTACAGAGAAGACAGAGAAGAAATTAATTTGGAGATGAAGATATTTTTAGACTGCATGTAGCCTAATTCTAATATTGTACCCTTTTTCAACACATTCACCCGGCAGTCCTTTATTATTACATTTACACTGTTTTGAAGTATACTGTGTATCTGGTCCTGTATATCTGACACCTCCATTGTCTTAAATATCAGTTTATTATTATTTTGCATCCTAAAACCCATTCCATTTCTTTAAATATCACTGTCACAAAATGACATATATGCATGTTTAAATAGACATGTTATCAATGTGCACACCATTCAGTACAAATTCTGTATTATTTCTGAGTGAAAAGTAAACAGTAATTCAACCTGTTTGTTGTAATGGATCTGTCCACTCAGTCTGAGAGTGGACTAATCGTCAGTAAAGATTTACAATTCACAGTTTATGAATCATTCATCATCATCGTCATCATCATCGTCATCGTCATCATCATCATCGTCATCATCATCATCATCATCATCATCATCATCCTCAGTGTTGACTTTGCCAGAGAGCACATCTTCAATCCAGTCCTCCAGCTCCTGGGCGGTGGGTAAGTCTTCTTCATCGTCCATCTCCATCCACACACTGTCGGCCTGCACACGAACACAAACCAACAGACAGGTCAAATAATGACAAGAAGGATCCAATCTGATCTCAATACAGGTTTTGTGCCCTTCCCACAATGCCTTGCTGTACCACTTGTTCCAGTCACATCATACATCAACCACTAGCAGTAGTCTGACATGTAATTTCCCATCTCTAGTGGTCCACTAGAGATTGCAAAATTCAGGCTCAGGCTTCAAGTCATTTGTAAACAAATGACTGTCACTTTGATCTTTCCTTAGTTAATAGACTTATGTGTCCATCATTATGATAAAATGACAACCCTACAGTTTCCTTGGGTTAGGAATTAGGTTACTTGGTTAACAACGTCAGGTCACATCAGAATCAATAGTCATCAATAAGGTTATGGAAACTGGCCTGTTAGTGGAATATTGTGAAGTTAGATGTCAAATATCAATAATACCAAAACGCAGCAAACTAACATTTGGTTGCTATTGTCATATATTGTCATGACCATATAGCTCAAGTAACCTGAAGTAAGTTTGTTCCCACTGATCATCCTAATTAACGGTTGTAGGTACTCCAATGATGAGCTGGAAATTTCCAACAAAAGTAACATTAACTCAAACTTAGTTGTTGCCACTTTTATCATCAACTTACAACAATATAATATTCTCTTCCATATGACCGAACAGCAGTGTTTCCACTGGAACAGCTGGTAAAGCAAAGGGCTAAAACCTGCTATGGGTTTGACTGGACAACACAATCAAGGACTTACATCAGTGACATTGACAACGCCAATCTGTGGTCTGAACAGGTCCACCTTGAAGGTCTTCTCCCAGTAGGGGATCAGCTGAAAGAGGCCAGCGAGAGCAGCACATTAGACTTGTAGCTGAGTGTCTGTCACATTTTTGGTTTTACATGTCACCACTGTCTTGTCGGCCTCTCTGTCAATCCTCACCAGGGGGAAGTCGTCGGGGTCGATCCAGACAATGCTGAGGTCAGGGAGGTGAGTGTTGTCGCGGGCCACCTCCTTCAGGATCTCCAGGAACTCATAACCATCTGAGAGAAACCAACAACACACAACATCAGGACACAATGGTTAATAATTACTGTGGTGTCCAGCTCTCCATTAGCCACCAAGGACTGATTTGATATATTTGGTAAAACAAGCTCACGGTGGTGCTCTCACCAGGGTCCTCCTCCTCTGCAAAAGCCACAATATGGATCCCTTCAATATCGTCCTCCTGGGAAATAGAAATGTCATGTTACTAGAAATGTCAAGTATAGAACCAGTGTTCCTCAGGAAAGCTAAATTTAAAGTTGTTACTGTCACTTCTGCACCCAAACGATCATCACTCACCCACGTCTCAAACATGTCCTCTGCACGCAGCTTTCTCAGAGTTGGTCTGAGGACAGAAAAAATATTGAGAATTGTGTCACATATCAGCCCCCTGGATGTTAGATCACAGACCCAGCGACAGTAATCCCTCAAAAAATCATAAAGAAGACTATAAATACACACTGAGTGGGGTGTGTAGTAGTAAATTTCTCTTTCTTTACCGTCTGTGCTCCGTTATGAACTCCACCAGTTCCTCCTCAGAGTGCGGCTTGCCTGGGATGGTGACGGGCTCCTCCATGAAGGGCTCGTAGAAGTCCACTTCGTTCATCTTCAGCGTCAGCTCCTTAGCCACCTGAAACACCAAAGAGAGCTCACCCAAGAGATAATGGCAGGCCTGTTTATTTATTGAGATGCTTTTTTTTTCATGTAACTTGTATTTTTCTTACAGATTTCTCAAAAGTGGCAAAGAATTTGATGTAGGGCTGGAACTGCTCGGCAGCTTCTTTGAATGCATGGTAGTCTGAGGATGAAAATAAAGGGGAAGGGTAGAGGGAAAAGAGGCAGAGAAAAAGAAAAAATAAAGGGAAAGTAAGACATAAGGAAGAGAAAAGGAGTTTAAAGAAACAGCTTGTGAAAGAATGGTGCAAAAATAAGACTTAAATTACATCTGTGACTAGTGCTTGATAATCTGTTTCCACTATTTTCTTAAAAGCAACAGTTTGTTCTCTTGTTTTCTGTAAGCATAACCATTAGGACACATCTGTTTGTGCTTTCTTTGGCCTCGAGAGAGATGACATTGACACATCAGGGAACTGAAATAGCTGAACTTTGACCCCTGGTGCATGCTCTCACAGTTGGTCAGGGGGGTGATGCAGCAGCCACTTCTCAACATGAGTAAATACCCCAGGCTATGAGAAGAGACCAGGCAGTGGCGGCTGTGTGTGTAGCAGTGGTAAAAGTGGATCTGTAAATCCCATTGGAAATGAGGGGGGGTCAAGACCTCATTACACAAGCATCTACCATCATTCCAACTCTTAACGAGGGACTGAGCAATATTCAGACGGCCGAGAAGATGCACAAGCACATGTCGTCTCACACACCATTTCACTGACATTGTCATCAAACACTCGCAGCTCTCTCACGCTCACAGCCTCACACACTCACGCTCAGAGTCTTCGCTCTTGAAGTAGCCAATGAGGCGGATGTCCTCCTCCATCCTATCAAAGGCTCTCAGCTCCAGAGCGTTATCTATCACCTCCACTGGCTCCTCCAGCAGCTAGAGAGACACAGGGTCACAGGGGAGACCAGGGAGGAGAGGAGAGCACTGGGATGAGCGTGTAACTTTGGCGCTGTGGGTGTTGATTAGTACCAGCAGCTGGGAATCTGCCTCTAAATCAGTCCACTTACATCCAGCAAGAATTCCACCAGGGTGTTAGCAGAGAGCAAGCCATCAAATTCGATCACTCGGTCGGCCTTGAAAACATACACGCTGCCCTCTTCTTCCAGACCTACAGTCAAGGGAAATTACACACCATTTACACAGATATTACATACACATTCTATCTCTAACCCTTGAATAAATAGCTATTTTTACAGGCACTTCTCACTTAAGGCTCACATGCACAAAGAAAACAAAAATTCTGCAGGATTCAATGATCTAATCTTTGCAGCAGAGGTGCAGTAGATAATAAATACTTCACTTACCCAGTTTTTTAGCCACCTTGGCGTCTTTGCTGGAATCGACCATTCCAAACCCAATGTCTTTCTCCTCCATAACTTGGGCTGCCAACTGCAGCCAAAAGGAGAGGAGTGAAAAAGACTAAATGAGAGACATTGCACTGTCAGAATAAAAGACGCAATGATTGAATAGACTGATAGAGAAACAGCCACTGAAAAAGCACATTTCTATTACGAGCTTAGAAATTGAGCCTTCAGTTGTGAATGGCCACTTGATTGCTGTGTTGGATAAAGTCTTGATTCTGGCACTGACTACAAGGTCAAAAACAAGTAGGATCAGCAATGCTTAGATTAGTCCTATGAAAACAAAACAGAAAAATACACGCGTGCAGACATACGTAAGAAAAACATTGAATCAAGATTCCTATGCTGGTAAGAATGACAAAGGGGCCGAACTAAGGATTAGTGTTGGTGACGTTATTGACAAGATAACGACCCAGGGAGCAGAACAGACGGGGGCTACAGAAACACAGTTACATAATCACCCAAACTGCCATGCTCTATATATAACTACAACATTATATTATAGGCCTAGTCATTGTGCTGTGAATTAGGTGGATTGAGTCAGATTTGGATTCTGATCCTGTCGCAAATTAAACAGGCTGATTTGTCTGCTGTCTGGGGCAATGGATGACCGATCAGATTTCTTGAATGCACCGAAAAGCACCGGGAAAATAAAGGTATGATTTTTGCTAAAGTGAGACGGAAAGTGAATAGACCAGATGAAGACCTGATTGATCTGGCAATTGCAGTTGTGTGGGGTAAATCAGTAAATGTGTTGCATCTGACTTACTTAGCACAAGTAACCATGTGGTATGTGGCCACAGTGGTGGCCAGTTCATGCTAAAAAGGGCCCACCTGTGCTGTGTAAAATAAGTGAGGCTATTATCAGGACTGCAAGTCTGGGCTCAGGTTTCTCTCAGCAGATCAGAAAGTAACTCACCGTCCACCATGCGTAGCCCAAGACTGGGTACAGTGCATGCTACTGCCTGGTTTACAGGACTCAAAGAAATTCATGAGATTAAAATGTCACTTAGATATATTCAAGCTATTCAGTTAAGCCTGAATATAAAATAAAGTGCATGATGTGTCATTTTTGCTTTGACAAATCCACCACAAAGCCAAGATAGAAGAGATGGTAGTATATCCTTCTCATGTATAGCTCCATAACATCACACACACACACACACACACTCTTGCTCTATTTCTGCCTATAGAGGAGAGCCATGGGAAGAATGACATATATGTCTATGGGACGGAGGTGCACACTGACTTGGCCTGTTAGAAGTAACCTCAACTGACAGCTTTACATCTCACTGGACTGCTATGCACACTCATATACAGACATACACACACTCATCCAGACACGCACACTGACCTTGAAGAAATACACACACTTCCATGCATACTGAGAGATCTGGGGACATTGAGATGGTGGGCCGATAATGTGTGACTCCAACTTTAATGTGCAGCTCTTAAAGAGGGTGAATGAGCCAAATGTAGCCCGTGCATTTACTGACCTCACCAGTGGGCTCTCTGCCTACTGGAGCACCAAAGTCCAACTGCTGTACAGTAAATCAGTTATATGGGACTGTTTAATAGGCATTGATGACCTAGTCACCCCAGACTATTAGACTCCACTCCTCATATCACCCCCGACCAGCCCAGGACACCTCTTACAAAACCACACCTCCTTGCCCTTTCCTTGATCTTTCTTTCCTCGCCGTCATTTAGCAGCTATACATTCTTTTTCTCCATATTTTCCTTTGCTCTATTCTTTTGATCTGCCTGCAATCCTCCTTTCACCTCCCTCGTCCTCATGTCTTACCTCCAGCACTAGCTCAGTCATCTGGTGTTGCTTTTGCAGCTCCTTGCTGTCTGGCAAAGGCTCGTGGTAAAGTAGGCACAGCATGTCATACTTCTTCAGGGCCTTCTTGTAGTTCTTGTCATTGATGTCCAGAACACGGTCTTTCCCATCATAGTGAGGGAACTCCAGGCCCTTCTCGGCCGGTGCCAGAGACACAAGGCTCAGGCAAGGGAGCAGGAACAACCACAGGGACCGCATGGTCCACAGCTACCACACACCCCCAAAAGTCAGAGAGTACTGTATAATGTATAGAACCGTACAGTGGCAAAGGTCACCAAAGGCCTATGAAATACAGAAGTGTAAAAAATGCTGCAGAAGGGTGCAGAGGCAAATTTGGTCCGTCAGTGGGTGGTCTCCTCAAACGTCCCAAGCTGTCCCCAGAAATCCAACCTGCAAAAGCATGTGCAGGACCCCGCAACCCTGTGTCCCGCTCTTTCACTCCTTCGCTCCCTCTCTCCAAAAGGGACAAAGGGGGAAAGAGGAGCACCGTCGGGCCTGTAAGGGACTGGGGGCTGGATACCATACATAGCAGCATGCCTCTCCCCCTACCCGTGCAGGACAGGCCCATTTTTAGGAGACCAGTTGTTTGAAGGCTAAAAATAAAGAAGCCAATGAGAAGAGAGAGAGAGAGAGAGAGTAGAGGACAAGACGGGATCTTGATAGCAGCTTGTGGGGCCCTAAAGCACAATTTGTGATGTCACTCTTGGGCACCTATTGATGAAGGAGGAGAGAACTGAGCCCCGGAGATTCGGGGGTTCAGTTATTTTGAGGTGTGTTCATCTGTGGGAGCATCCGGCAAAGTGGATGTCTGGTTTGGTGATAGAGTGGAAAATGGTGAAGTATTTTAAGTTGCAGCTCACGGGACTATCTGCCAACAGGTGTGCAAAGGGCAACTGGATTAATGTGTGGACTGTAGAGTGCGGAAGTGGCTGCCGCTGTTCTGCAGATGTGCTCCAACAAGTTTAGCATGTGTAGTGTGTTATCTGGCCTATCAAATACTATTAATTCATATGCAATAACATTTCTTGAGAGTTTGTTTTAAACCCACGGAGATAGGTGGGAGTTGCCATGCAGTGCGATACAATGACTGTCATTCATTTTAAAGCTATTTTAGTATACTTTAGAATTACTTGTGAATAACCCTTCATAGGTTAATTAGTTGTGTGTTTGTATATGCATAAGTCTGCATGCTAAGCAAAATAAAAAATACATGCATTACATCTCAAAAATTAAACTCATCCTTCCTTCAGTGTTTCAGCACTTGCACAGTATAAACACACAAGCTGGTGTCTGCATATGTGTGGAGGCATTTGATGCCCGCTCTGGCACCAAAGCTTCTCTGTGGCTTTTATTTTGAGCCAGGCTGAAACAGTAACTTGATCTCCTAACTCTCTCATTGTTACTTTGGCTAGAATGAAGCAGCCAGGGCTTACGCTGCATTGTGGCTCTCTGAGTATAAATCATTTCTACTATGAGCTGCTTGTTGCACTAGCCTTTATCCAGTTTCATTAATGGCTCTTCTGGATCTCTATATAAAGTTGTCCGCTTTATTTAGCACAGAGTTATCACTCTCATAAAATAAAAGTCTCTGTGTTCAAAAAGAAGATTGAGGAAAGCACAAATCAGGAGGTGTACGACAAGTGGAATAAAGTGATTTTGATTGACTGATTGTTTGATTATTTTTATTAGTTTTTTTTTTATTATTTTTATAAGTGGTCTGTTAGTACATTGTCTGATTGTAATGCTTGATCCCTTTTAAATTTTCAGATTCAATTTGAGCAGCCCTGAATTGATCTTGTAGATTTTCTCTAGTAGCTCTATCACTTCTACAGCTCAAAAAACCTTTTCTCAATACCTCTCATCAGTGCCCACAAAAGCCAAGATATTGATTCCAGAAAGTTTTATAAAGCTATTTTTTTCTTCCTTTTTTCTTCTTCTTTAAACTCACTGTAGTTTGTTCATAATCCTACAGGATTCCATGTAGCAAAAAAAATATCCCTGACATTTTTCTTTTCTTTTCAAAATTTTGCATCAGAACTGAATGTTTCTTGTGCATGATCTTACTGAGCATATGTATGGACACATTTGAGTTGTGGTCTCTTTCTTCCCCATCTCTTTCTCTCCAAGCATACACACAGAGTCACAGATTTTACACCGATTTACCCATAGATTAATTCTCACATTTACCCTTTTCCCTATACACAGAGCAGCAGCTGCACCTCTATTTTTACAACTCTCATTAGCCCTCTTTTGATCTCTTGATATCCTGCCCCCTCCACTTTTCTCTTGTCTGGGATATGTACCTTAGCAGCATGGGAAGGGAGACTGTGCTGCCCCCTACAGGTGGAATAATGTACGTTCTGCTGAGCCATAACCAGCTCAGAGATAATACTGCCCGTGATTGTCTAACTTTGGATCCTGTCACATGATGTTGATGGATCAAAGACGGTGCTGCACCACAACTTAGATACACAAGGCTGATTAGATTTATTTATTGTGATCACAAGTTTGACTGGTATAATCAGAACTTATTCATTCGTTTGAATGGGAAAGATGAGGAAAGGACAGCTTTTGTTGTGATACCGTGAGATGAGTCGGTTGATGTTGATGATAACAATAATGACACGCTCTGCATCATATGTCTGTGTCTACATTAGCTGGTGGCGGAGTTGCTGATGACATAGGCCTGCTTTATCTGAGCAGTCCAGTCCTCCTCAATATATTTGTGGTAGGGGTCGTCCGAGTGCTCCCTCCTCTTGGATTTGACGGTGCTCACCAGGATGGCCACGATGATGAAAGCAAACATGCCGATCATCACGGCCAGGTACCAGATGACGTTCTTGAAGTTCTCCTCAGCCAGAGTCTTGTCCAGGGCATTCTCTGCAGCCGTGATATTATGCCTCCAGTTGTCCAGGAAGTGACCTAAGGCATTGGCCAGGGAATCCTCCAGGTGAAGGGTCAGGTTGGACCAATCAGACATGCTCATCTAATAAGAGGGATAAGAAATGTTCTTTTCTGGTGATCCAGCGTTTGCTTTTTCCAGAACAAATTAAGACAAATTCCAGTTGCCTATAATGTAAAAACCCTTATTTAATTCATGTTAAAGAATTTAACTGACACGACTGCTACATCACACAGTACAAAATCAATTCCACAGCCAAAAAAGCAAAAGAGTAAAGCAAGCTTAAAGATTTATCAAACATCACATCAAAGCTGAACAAGACATGCACAAGTATGATATTCTCTCAGCTTTTCTAATCTGTACCAACCTTTTTCCTGTCCCTGAATGTCACAGCTGTATGTTGTTCTGGAGATCCAGGTTCCTAATAAGAACAAAGAGTGAGGAGAGATGCCAACAGAGAGCACGGTTGGTCCAAGTTCTCACAGGAACAGAGTGAAACACTGCTCATATTTCATTTGCATTTTATCGTTTCTGTTTGCCTAAGAAATTGTTTTTGTGTGACTATGTATGTGTGTGTGTGTATGTGTGTGAGAGAGAGAGAGAGAGAGAAAGAGAGAGAGGGAGGGAGGGAGTGGAGAGTGACCTTGAAAATGTTAGGCATACAAAATACATGATATTCTGTTAAGCTGATAAAGAA
>OMKZ01025689.1:0-18526 GCA_900302535.1 Neoniphon sammara
TGAGATGGAAAATGCTGGAGCATATATTATGGTCGATGTGTCTCTGTGATGCTGCTCTAAGATGAGATAGTAGTCTATTCTAAACAAAATAATGTACAACACTGACTTCTAGAATTCTAGCCTCTAGAATTATCTAATTTTCCAAATTCCAAATTATTTGCAAAATTTCCTACATCTCTTGCTTACTTCATTGACTTTAGGTTTCTACCATCCGAGATCTTCATTGCTTTAACCAAACATGAGTGAATGCAACTGGAGCTGAATTTAAGTTTATGATACCACACGATATTCAAATGTCAACGACAAACAAATATTTATAGCAAGCAGCAGGAACAAAAGAAAGTAACTCTGTTGTTCAGTAGCTTACTGCACCTGCATGAAAGTCAACTCCAACAGCGAATAAAGTTCCTGTGATAGGCATGAGAGCTTCCACGTTGTCATTTGGGTCAAGAGAGATTCCCCGGATGCCCTCATGGATCGAGTACATCAGAAATAAGTCAACACCTGCAGAGCACAGACAGACACCTTTAACAATAACTATACAAAGGAAGTATACCAGTAAAATGCAAGTAAAATGTGTTTAGAATGTGCATTCACCTCTTTCATCTGTGTTTAGCAGTAAGATTCAAGAGGTTTTTTATTCTTACAACCACAATAATAAAAAGCTGAAGGGAACATGATTTCCCTCAGACTGGAGTAAGTGGGCAGGTTGCTCACCTTCACACGACATGCGATCGCTGCGCAGGTTGTAGCCAACAGTACAGGAGCAACTGCGGGTGTTTTCTGAAGTGGGGAAGCAGAGCTGGGAACATCCCCCATTGTTTATCTGGCATGGGTTCCTGCCTGAATGTCAAACACAAACACAAAATAATGCATCTGTATGCCTTTATTATCTATGTATGTATCTATGTATGTGTATGTGCTGGTCTGTGTGTGCCGGCTTACCTCTCTGACCCTCCCTATCATACACCTTCATATGAACCACACCACTGGTCTTGTTCCTCAGAATCACAAGGTTTCGTCCGTCTCTCTTGGTGACGGTTCCCAGCCGTGCTGATTCATCATCTGCCCACCAGAGTTTGCCACCTAAAAAAAAAAAAAGTCAGTTTCTTAAAAAAAAAAAAAAAAAAAAAAAAAAATGCCACCACAGTTTCAGTTTCACTAAGACTGCATTGTGAGGTCGATTCCTTCACTTTTGCACCTCAGTTGCTCGAGCTAATAGTTCAGTTTTCATCTTATTCACCAAGAAATTTATGCAAATCAAGTTGTGCCACAAACAAGCCCTTGAAAAGAGCAGTGCACAAGCAAACAGCCTCCTTCATTACCAATTGCAGGTGCAAACTAAGCGTTTCCACTTTCACACTAATCCACCAAGGCTGGCACCCTTGTGCCGTAAAGCCCCTTTACAACTGAAGCCTTTTCTGATCTGATTGAGATTCTAGGATGGAAACCCTCTGGTGTACATGCCTGACTTGTGTCTTACAGCGATGATAGGAAAAATTGATCTTTTCAGCGAGTTTTTACACCACCTTTGAAGGGCTCTTATAAGCACTACAACAATGTGCGGGAATTGGCGTTTAATGTTAAAGAAATGGGCGGAGCCTCAATGTGCGTCACCTCGTCTAGAAGTAACTACAATGACAGTTTATTTTTTGACCAGCACTATAAGGCAACATTCAACTCATTGCACATGGTTAGTGAATAGTATGAGTTTTTGATTTGGTTATCGTGGTGATATGACAGACTCTTCCCTGTGCAAAGCTTAAGTCAATCTGGGCAAGAGCTTCCCTGGATTTGATTACTGACTTTTCCAGAGCACACTTTTTGAGGAAAAATTGCTCTTTCATGAGAAAATCTTTTATAATGAGTTTAAAGGCCAAAAACTAACTGAATTTGGACATATGTATTATCTTATCAGAGCATAATAAAGTGCTGGCACAGGAGGAACTGAGTCCAGGTAATGTAGCTGTGGTGTGTCACGATGCCTCAGTGTCTCCTCTCTGACAGAGTGGCTAGCCTGCCTGGCACTGTGTGACAGTGAGCCGCCAGGCTAAAGAAGTGCTTGTATCATGAGCTTAAGTGATGAGTGTATCTTTGAAGAGAGGCACAGGCACAATAGTCTCCTGACCCAAGCCCACCCAGTCACCAACAGCACCCCAGCACCCCGCTGTCCTCAGCAGAAATCACTGATGCACAGTCCAGGCACTTTGCCACAGTCTCCACAGACGTGACAAGAGCTTTCCATTCTAAAACCCAGTGGAGTGCAAAGTGAGGAAACTGCTGCCCTTTGAAGAAAAGTCAGGTGGCTCCACTCCCTTCAGAATAGACCTTGTAAATGGTTTGGAGATGGACCTGCTCTTGGTCTTTTTTAAAAGGGCCAAAATCACAAAAATGGACCCATTAGCCTGGGGGAGATGCACTAAAATAAGCAGCGTAATGCACTGACACACACACACACACACACACACACACACACACACACACACATATATAATGAAAGAAAGTGTGACAGTGTGAAGATTTGTAGCAAAGGCTCATCTCCCTCAACAACCCTTACACAAAAGTCACATGACATCTCGTGATGTCAGAATACAATGTGATAAAAAATTTGCAGAAATGAAAACCAGTGTGTCCAAAAAGCACATACTTTGAATTCCCATATGGGTTTTTACATTTGACATTTTGAAAGGGGAGTGAAAGACCATCCATTTTTCAGATGCACTGCAATTGTGTACAGAAAATTACTCTATTATGCAATGGCAATCACAGATGTTAAATACGCACTGCTTATTGAATCATAGTGATTCATTTGATACCATGTTATAAACAGATGATTACATATTTTATGTTTTGTTCTATTTCAACCATGCTGAACCACATCTGTCATTTTAATTTACATCTGAATTAGTATTGTACACACAACTGAAGCATGTTGTTGCCACAACTCTAAAACAGCATTTTGTAAAACTACATGCTGGTGAGCTGTCAAGATTCTGTCTTTAAGGACCAGATATCGGTTAATAGAATTAAATACTGACTTAACAATATATCTTTTTATTCAGGAAACAACAAACCAACCAACCCAGTGAAGGGAGCAGCCAGAAAGGTTTGGTGTTGATCAATGAAACGAAGGAGAGTTCAGCGACTTGCCCCGTTTTCTTTGTTTGCACCTCATTGTGTGTGTGTTTTTCTATATGAACCATTTATAAAACAACAACATATGCCCCTTTAGGTCCCACATTATCGCACTCCATAGGTGAGACATTGTACTTTTCCTTTTTTTTTTTTTTTTAACAAAAGAAACAACTCCTGCCTACATTAATAGCTTCAGGCTCAAAGTCATCCTTCAAGAGAGAGTAAAACTCATTTTCAGAAATCAGACAAATTCCCACGAGTGAGAATGACAGCCTACATGCAGTTTACAAAACATCTGACCCCAGAGGGCATGCTAGCCCAGATTAGCTTTGCACCCTGTGTTAATTTGATGCCATGGGGAGTGCTGGCTAGACGTGACTGCTCGCTTCTGGCTCATCATATTCAATTTCCACCACAACCACTGGTTTGATTCCAGGCAAGGCGAGGCTGATGGATCACCCACACCTTCTAAACAGAAGCCCTCACCTCTCCCTCGGGCCAATCCAATTACTGCAGAGCCTTAGGAGCTGAGTGGATCGACCTTGTGTCACTAACAGTGCCTTCATTATACCTTTTCACCACCAGCCTCAGCAATCACTAAGGCAAAGAAGAAAAAGCCTAAAGGAAATACAGACATGCCATTATTTGCCTTTTCACAGAAGGCAGCGTGATCGTCAAATGAAATGACAGTTCTATCGATTACAATAATTTTGCTCTCTGCAGCTGGCAGTTAGGGTTTGATTCAGCTGGTCAGCCTTGGATGTGCCGTCACAAAACTTTCACAGAAAAAGGTCATATGATGCTGTTGTCATGCAGTCAGAAACAAAATCGGTGTCTGATTCCCAGAGAGTCTGCAGCCTTACACTCAACCAGACAACCCTGCATCGGAATAACCTTCGCAAAGCCCTCATCAGTGGTCTCTGCTTGCCTGCTGCTGCTCCCTGCTGTGAGGGAGCCATAGATCCAGGTCAAAGCCCTGTTAGAACTCAATCTCTCTTTGTTTACACAGAACGATGCTTTGGAGCAACCCTAACCACTTCAAACATAAGCAGCACATCGATCAAACTATCACGGGCCAAAAGACTTGGTAGGAAAGAACCATTGTTTAATTAACGCTCAATAACTTTGATTGGTTAAATCACCAAAGAGCAGGACCCACAAGCCCATAAATGTGCTAGCAGCTCGGCTAACGATACCTAACAAGTAATTTCCCCTCCAATGCAGATGGCTTACTGTATATAATCGCCTGATTGTCAATACAGTCGTCTGATGTCACCAAATTACTGTCTGATGAGCTTGTAAGGCAAAGAAAAGAACAAGGAAACAGGACTTGTCAATAATGTGGCAAACAGAGTGGATGGTCAGCGAATGCATTCAGACGCATCTCTCACCATGGAGACCAAACAAAACCGCTACAGAACGGGCAGCTCTGTAGTGAGCAAAATCAATAGTCTATTCACTTGCCAAGAGCAGAGGCAGCTCAGGCTTTGAAAATGACACTTTCTGGCTGCTTTCCTGCTCTCTCTCCTCATCCTCGTCTGCACCTGACCTCCATAGGATGTAGAGTACAGTGAAGTTCAATGGCCTATGGCAAAGGAAGAAAGCATTTTGCACAAGTCACTGAGGTATGAGAAACTGAAAGAAACTCAAAGGACAAGGGGTAAAGTTCACAAACCATGAAGTAACAACACACTGTATGATAAACACTATTGATAGTTAAAGAGGAGATACAAATGTGACTTTTGCTCATGCACTGCACAGTATTTACATTTAACATTGATGTTGTAGAAATATCCGTGCTTCATTGGATTACACAAGTTTGTAAAAGTATAACAACGGTACTGTTTTGATAGTCAGTGAGGCATCAGAAGCTGTTATCACACACTTTATGGAAAGTGGGCCACTGCTGCCAAATTCTGGTTTGGTAATTGATGAAAAGGGGATACAAGCTGTTGTGCGCGTTGCTGAGCACTCTTGATGTTATTATTAAATATTAACAATATCCCGATAATACTTTTTACATTACACCTTGCAGTAGTTAAAGCCAATCACCGCATACATAGGCTCATAATTTGTAAAGCAGTGACAACAAGGTATATGAGTGTCATATTAAAATTAAACTGATATTTCACATATATGTTTTACAATTTCATGCTTGCATGAATGAAAGTGAAAGTGTACAAGTGTGCAAGTGAAAGCAAATCCACCGGAGAACTATCTCCTTTACGTAACTAATAAACACACCACAAATAAACTGTGAAACAACCATGAAATTTTTCTATTTAGCAGAGTATACACAGCGCTGTTCATTCTACCATTCAATGCAATTTCCTCAACACAACAAAACGTCATTAATTGTGATTGATGGCGACTCGTAGACATCATTTCACTGTTTTGCTGTACCTGCTACTGTGCGGAAACCAAGCCATTACTCTATGTCACCTTGTGTTCTATCTCCCATTTGTGAAATGCTATAATGAAGTCTCCATTCTGTGAGGGGAAAAAAATAAATAAAAAAGACAACACAGCATACCACAGTTAAGTACTTTACTGTAAGCAAAGCCAATAACAAAATGAACCATACCTAAAACGCTGGTTCTTAAAGTTTGCAAAATGCTTACAAAACAATGGCAGTTACTTGTGCCACTGCTCTGTTGCTAACAGTGTAATTAATGCTCAGTGCACATGTTGACAGACACCCACCACACAGAAAAAATAGAGCCTGCCACCACTAATAACATACTTCAAGAAGACAATGTATCACTCTGACAATGCTCTTGATTTTGTGTCTTCCTCCAAGAAAAAAAAAATTAATTATACTATGGTCTAAGCACACACGTGCGCGCGCACACACACACACACATAAAACGACAGCCCTCTGTTCAGCATGTTTGCTCCCTACTCATTACCAATCTTGGCAAGCAAAATGTATTCGCACAGCTCAACGAGAAGCTTCCCAATTGTCCAGATTGCAGCAGTATGGAAGTGAGACCATTTAAAATTCTAATCTGTTGTAAAAAAATATATATTCAGAGTGTAATGTAATTAAAAACGCAGATGCCATGTGCTGAATTGGCCGTCTTAAGAGAAATGCTGGTCCAACGTCTCCCGAGCCATCTGGTACGAAATCAATCGTATTAAGATTTCCCCTCTTTTGATGTTGGTGTATATATTTTGTCATCTTCTGAGTCCAAAAAAAAAAAAAAAAAAGACGCTTTCCTCTGCTTTTTATGTCCTACCATGAGTTGCCAGGGGAGAAAAAGAATGGGATACCAAAACATCTTTCCCTCCTACTTGGAATGTCTACTGAAAACTATAGACTTCTCAAGTCAACTTCCTCTGAAACTTTGTTTTCCTTTTACTTACGCTTCACCTAACTTTTTTTCTCTCCTGACAGACTGTATTTTGTGAATCTGGTTAGTCATCATGGGTGGGTACGCAGTCTTTGTAGTGCAATGGCAACATGTTGCCTCTATAAAAGCAAACAGGATTTTGGGCCTTTTTCTCGCTCAGGAAGGATGGGAACATCCTGTTGGCTTAGGTGGAAGCTTTCAGGAGATTTCTAAATGAAACTTGGAGGTGATGGATGGTGCCACATATTGGATTCAGCACTGATACCAAGAAACAACCCATAATGAACATCCTCCTCCCTTTTCATTACAAAAGGGGAGAAAAAAAATCAATCATCAATCACTGCTGCCCAGTGTTTTAATTATCTAATGCCCCAGCTATTTCACACAAAGTGAAGCACAACTGTTGCAAGGACCGGCTAAATGGCTCCATTCTACAGCCACTTAACTGGTAAAACACGTAATCTCTCCACACCCTCTGACTAATCCCCAATGGCCATCTGATGCTCTCCTGACAAGCTCCACTCACCCATCACGGCCAGAGCGGTGCCTTTAGCTAGCTGCTTCTTTAGAGTCTCCAGCACTTCCAGCCCGCTGCCGTCCAGATTGCACCTGTTGATAGTGCCATTGGTCGAGCTTATCCAGTACAGCTTGTTGGCAGTGTAGTCTACTGAGAGACCTGAGAGGAAAGTGAGGGGAAAGAGGAGAGGAGGGTTAGCACAAAACACTCATTGGAGACGTATGTACAATGTAAATGTATAAAATGTACTGTAATAGTGTAAATAAAAATAATGAGATTAAATGTGCTATGTATAAGATTTTAACATTAATAAACCATTACCCCATTCATTTTGAGGAAGTAGCATAATTATTAAGACCATCAGAAGACTGTCATTCACCACCAGCCTCTACACTGCGTTTTAAATCATGCTTCACTGTTGGGTTTAGCAGGAAAAACGGATGGATTGCTTAACAGTGTCAGTATTGTGAAACGTGTAGAAAAAAGGGAACCTTTGCACACTAAACAGAACTGTAAACATCTTCATATGACTTTTGGTAGAACAAAAATGTGCTGGGCTAGAGAAAATATGTGAGCAGCACACATTGTAGGATACTGTTAATGTCAAGCTGCAATATTTACACCATCATAATAGCAAATTTGATGCCTAATTTCATTAGAAAAGTCAAAATCACTGAAAGTCAAATTAACGAATCTGAAGATACGTTTTACTAGTCTGCTACACCTTCTTTGCTGTAGTCTGAACATCATTTCAAATACATCTTACTGCCCAGGGTTGGAGACAAAATGAAGAAATCACTGAAATCCTGGATTTCATCTTAAGGGAGATTACATAGCTTAAGTCAGTGATTTTCAAACTGGGGTCCAGAGACCACCAGAGGTCCCTGAGTGACTTGGAGGGGGTCCCTGTCCTAGTTTATCAGATCTACTCTTACTATAAAAAAACTAAAGTATTGACAAGGTGGGATGCAGTTATCAGTAAATTTTGATCAGGCAAATGGTTAGCCAGTTGACATCAGTGCTGTAGTCCGGTCCTCAGAATGTGACTTGTCATTTTCAAACCTTGATGGTACAACAGCACAAAGGAAGATCGTTTTATGGCACAAAACGGAAAGAGGACGTTATCCTTACAGTTCAAACCAAGCTGAAGCATTTCTGGCAGCGGCAGATGGTACAAGGAAGGCTAATGGAAAATTCAGTTCAAACATGTTTATCCTCTTCAGTCAAGACAAAGAGAAAGTAAACAAACCCAAAGCAACAACAGCAAGGCAGAGGGTAATCACGTAGTGACATCTTTGATATTGGAAACAACGGAGTTTATAGAAAATGTGGCCTGAATCTGAGAAACACTAGCACTGGCACTACCTCTGTCTTGTGAAAGAGGCTACCAATTGTCTTAACTACTGTATGTTCACATTTACATAAATCTGTATCATAATTCATTTAGCAAGATTTGACGACATACAATAGGAGTTACACCTTTAAGGACGTGACTAAGTTAAGATTCAAGCATCCTCAGCTGATCAGGTTTGGAGATTTCATTCAAGTTTAACAGTCTTGCAAGAGCAGGAGTATGTTGTATGTATGTTTTTTTTGTTGTTGTTGTTTTTTTTATTCATGCAGGACTGCACACGACACACTGCATGCATCTGCCTGAGTGAGAGCTGATAGAAATGTGATTGTGCATGTGTGTTTGCTGGGTAGACTCATCTCTGTGCAGGATATCTCTATATGACCTCCAGCTGGCATCATAAATAATTGGACCAGAGAGTGACTGACTACTTTTAAATCCATTCGCTAGCAGACATGATGGTTTTTGATAGAATACCACTATTGATGGTGGCAACTGGAAGCGATTTCAATTGTGCACGTCCGGACACCTCACTGTCTCCCACCGTGTGCTGGATTTATGTCTGGCAGATTCACAGTCACAACGCGTCATTAATTTACTCTTGTCCCCGGGTCCACCCCATAATCATAAATGAAGCCAGTGAAATACGATGCCCCCTGCTATCTGTATTGCTGACAGGCTCAGAAGAGTGAAGAAATACAGTGAAAACAATGGTGCTGTTTGTGTGAGAGAGGGAGATTTTGACCTTGACAGCTGCTGGAACTGGAGACCTGCGGATTGTTTTTGCTCACTCGAGCTGCAACTGCTCACTCAAGCATGAATCATGTGGGGGTTACAAGTTCACCCTCACAAACTAATAAAGAAGGATCATTCAGATATTAGCTCTATGAATTTGGGGAATAAAAATCATACTCTGATGACAAATTTGTGTTCAAATGAGTTATAATTAATAACCTTTCAAGAGGAATCAATTCTGTTAAATGTACATGCTAGAGCTGTGCTATGCAAGATTTTTACTTAAAATTTCACCCGTATTATCAGCCTAAATCACAAAGTGGGGCTGAAGCAGAAAAGAGCATCTCATCTCTGCTAATTGCGACACAGTTTATTTGCCCTATTATCACAAATTAAATTCTGGTGTCAAGGATAGACACCGGCAGTAAATTTTCTCCACTCTCAGCAAGGGAACAGTTTGTATTTCTCAGTAAGAAACAAATGGTGTCCTCAACAGCAGTGAGTGAGCATGGGGATCCATGGTGTCCACAGGAATCTGGACTCACTGATGGTAGATCTTTTACCTTTGACTGATATTCTTTGCTATAAAGCATCACAGATCAGTGAGGTTGGAAAACATGACCATGCTGTGTGCACTTAACTGAATGATTTCTGGGTTTTGCAGTCAGTTACCTCTCGCTGCCATGTGGGGTCACCAATGTGCAAAGTTTCCTACTGGAGCCTTAAAGTCTTTGGGCATTTCACAGATATATAGTCTCGAAAAAGTCTGTATTAGAGTCCACTTAAATTGATAAATTGTGTCGATTAAAGTTCATTCCCCAATACCCTAATTACAGGTTAACCATTTGTGATATTTACAATCTGAACAGTAGGCGGCGGCAGTGGATGCAGCATCTTGACTGACGTAAATAGCCAACAGCAATAGCCAATTGCTGTAAATAGCCAATAATTCAGCCCGTTACAATTTGAGGAGAGGAAGCTGTCATCTTCCTCCAGAAAACCCCCTGTACCGGAAGAGTATTTGACCAATCACGACAGTGTATTCCCCTCGGAAACAACCCAGACAGCTAGCTAGCATGGATGATATGCCAACGAAACTGGAGAAAGAAGACACCAAAAGATGTAAAAGATGTCTCCGTAGCAAAGAGGAACCTCGCTTGTCATGGAATGAATTTTGCAAAGTTCAGAAAAAGAGTTTAATCAAAAATATCTTTTCAAATTTCCATTTCTGCTTAGCAGCTAGCTAGCTAACCTTCGACTAATTTGGTTTCAGTAGAAGTTATTTATGCGTCTGCGCAGGGGATGCGGAAGTGAGGAAATGACGGGATATCCACCTTATTTTGCTGCTCATTTTCAGCACTTCCAAAGTATAGACTGTTACGCCATGTCTAGACCGCAAGCGTATCAGACATGTTTTTTGACAATACACGTGTAAACATGAGGTGATGCCCAATAAAAAGGCACTGATTTGCATCACTTATCCATATTTTGTAACCTAGGCTATTTGTTGTTTCAAACTCTATCTACACTCATCATGTTTTAGGAGCCTATTTGTCAGTCTTATATAACCTTAGGCTTATATAATATAGGTCAAAATTTGAAAATGCATCAGTGTTGATGGAAAATAGATCAGGAATACTGACACATATTAAAGGAAAACTGCACACTACACAGAAAGGCTGACTGCTCATATTTTTGAAATGCAAACAGATGGAACTGGTATAGACACTGGGAGCCAACATGTTACTAGAGTTGTAAAAATCTAAAAAAGATGTTTGTTTTTTTTTGATTCACTGATGATTTAAAAACATTTAGTTAGGAATTAAGGAGTGGAGGATTAGAGTGTAAACTGGTCGCATGTTTTCTGCTTAGTGCTGTTTCTGTTTTATCTACAGGCTTCTGGGACATTCCACAATTGGCTGACTAAACCACCCACAGCGTTGCCATGTCCTAACCGGACTCTTTGATCCTTTGACCCAAAGTGTCTGGGGACTTTCTTTGATGTTGCCTTCAGCAACATCATTACTGAAGAAGTGGGAGTTGTTGTGATTGGAGCATTGTCTTTCTGATTCGTCTTGTCACTGTCGAGAGATAGAAAATGTCAAAAGGTGCACAGCATGGCTGATTCAAGTTTATACAGACTACGTGGGCAGAACTTGACAAAAAATGACATTTTACAAGGGAAAAAAAAATCAGCCTTCTTGGCTTTTAAAGCAAGGCCAGTTTGGGTCATGGCTGCATCCACTGCTTGGTTCAAATGATGGGAAAACAATATTTATGCTCATGTTGTGATCATGTGAAGAACAGGGACATAGTGAAGTAACAACATGGGCTGCCCTTGTTTACTAGCAACCTCCTGACAAAGTAACTTTGACAGGAGGTGTTTGTTATGTATAACATTTGCAAAGACGGATGCTGTCCAAATCTGGGTCATAACATCATATAGCTGCTAACAAACACTGCGAACAAATGCTTTAAAGTTGCGCCAGTAACATTAACCAAGTCAGAAATCTTAGACAGGAATTCTATGATAGTGTGTTTGTCGATCAGTGTTTTCCATCTGTGATAAGCTGTGGCAGTGTAGTTAGCAGGGGTGAAAATAATTAATTACATTTACTCATGTTATTATAAATGAGCAGCTTTTCTGAGTACTTGTCCTTTATTAAGTATTTTTTAGTTAAATGTTTTAAGTTAAATGTTATAGTCTCTCCGTAAGCATCAAAAACTGGTCCATCGTAAATTGACAAATTATGAAACATTCCATAGTGAATGGTCGGTCAGCTGAGATGAAAAAAATTAATCCGTCTTTACTTTTTTGTAAATTTTCATTTTAAAAAACTAGTTTGAACATTATAGTCTTTTAGAATTACATGGAAAAGACCACATCTCACAAAATTAGTTTCTAAAAAGAAACTCAGTAACTTTTACTGTGAGTTCATTCCAAATTAGTTCTTTTTTTTTTTACTTTAAGAAGAAAAATATCAGCAAAGTAACAATACCTCTACTTGAGAAGCAATTTTTAGTCCTCTTTCCACCACTGCCAGTCTGTCTGTGCTATCTATCTATCTATCTATCTATCTATCGATCGATCCATCTATCTATCTATCTATCTATCTATCTATCTATCTATCTATCCATCCATCTATATGAAACGTGTTAGGTCTGTGTTCGGGCTGTAGAC
Organism: Neoniphon sammara; assembly: GCA_900302535.1. Taxonomy (NCBI): domain Eukaryota; kingdom Metazoa; phylum Chordata; class Actinopteri; order Holocentriformes; family Holocentridae; genus Neoniphon; species Neoniphon sammara. The sequence goes on from OMKZ01025689.1 coordinate 12,273, forward strand.
CATCACCCTCGAACTACAGGTGGATGGGAAGTCTAGCCTACCCAAAGCCGCCATACTGACCCACAGGTTCCCTCTGATTCTGATGGAGGACCTTGCTGTTGCTCCCATCCATGTTGGCCATGTTGATGGTGTTGCCATCTGTCCAATAGATTTTCCTGTCGGGCGGTGTTGAGGTGCACAGTTAGTGATCCCATTAGGCACAAGCTATCATGAGGTTTACTGCATAGTCAATGAATGTTATGTTGCTGTTAATTAGAACTGAAAAGTGAATGGAAGCCAATAGATTTTGCTCCAGCAGACAACCTTGTCGAGATCTATTGACAAACATTTGCAAGCTTGAAAAACAAATCACTCTGTTCACACTGACAGGATGTTGTTCCCTTCTGTATTTAGGTGAAGCCTTCAGCTAAGTTTCTTAATAATATACACTAAGGCGGAGGCAATGATGAAGTGCTCACATGTTCTTATCTACTTACCCCTTGGCAGGGTGCACTACAAGGCACCTTGGTTTATCAATCCCATGGATGATGGAGGTCTTCAGGGACCCATCAAGGCGAGCCACATTGATTTGCGACTCGTCATTTTCAGAGCTGAGCCAGTATAAGTTCCTGGAGAGCCAATCTAAAGCCAGACCGCGGCAGTTCACTATGTCTGTGGAGGGGGTGGGGAGAGGGGGTGTGTGGAGAAGATGCGCTTTAAAGTGGACTAGTACATCTGCTAATGTAAGCATCAAACAAAGCTGGCATTCATGAATGGCATTTGACAAATAGCGCTTTGCTGAAAAATGTTGGACCTTGTAATCATGTCTTTCCAAAAAGCAAGCTTTTGTTCTTCATCAGTTGACGTGAAATTAAAATCTCTTGAAACCTAAAAAGAGGACTTGGAGTTCCTTGTATAACCATTCATCAAAGGAACTGAGAGGGGCACTTCAGAAACTTAGATGTGTTTTCTTGCTGAACTACTGCTATCGTCTGCTATTTCATGCCAGACAATATAGCAAAACCCGAGCTAATCGTCTCAGTGATTCAGACACAACAACAGGGTAGACTGCCCTTCCATACAGAACTGCTTTTCACTCCTAAAACGTTTAAAAATCAATTTTAGTTGACACAGATTCTATGCATGCTATACACATCCTTAGCTTTGCATTCTGTATGGCTGTATGGGCACCACAGCACAGTGTATGCAGAATAGGTGAGAAAGAAGATGTCACTGATGTTGCTGAGTATCTCACCTCAGTATAAAGTATAATCTAATCTGATCTAATCTAACCTCCAGAGATGACGGTCTCTAGCTGGGTCCCGTTGATGAAGGCTCGTTTGATGGCTTGGGTTTTGATGTCAGCCCAGTAGATCCTCTCATCCTGGGCATCATAGTCCACCACTGTGACATCATCAATGTCCGGCACCGTCAGCGCCGTCATGACGTTCATGTAAGGGTTGTCAATGTCCACGCCGCGGATTTCAGACCGGCGTACATACAGCAGGAACCTTTTCAGTGCTGGTGAAGTGATTGATAAGTCAAACAAACTGGAATTAAAATTTAAGTTGGCACAGTGTTTTTTTGAAGTTCTTGACTTTTCTAGTCACATACAGCTAGGAAGGTAAAGGCAGTAATAATTACGTGAAAATGCAAATGCTGATGTAGGCTATATTAAAGTCTGTACAATGAGGTGCGCTTAAATGTCAAGACAATGAATAATACAATGTACAATAACACTAATACGCTCTCAGTTGTTGATATAGCGACTGCACACAACCTTGTACTTTGACTCAAATAAAAAGAGTCATAAAAACAACAGATGTTTGGACCAGCAGAAGTAGGTGACATCCCTCACCAAAGCAGGATTGTTTGTTGGGTGAAAGTTTCATAAGGTGTGGACAGGTGCAGGACGCAGTGCGGTTGTAATTGATGAGACACAGATGCGAACAGGGACCACGTCCATCATTTTCCTCACATGGGCTGGATGCTGGAGAGGGGGAAAAGAAGATAGAAAGAGACAGAGCAAGAGTGGGGGGAGAGAGAAAACACTTCAGAACATATGAATAAATAAATATATCAATTTGAGTTAAAAGCCGTTGTAGCATCCCCCCTCTCCCTTTTTGTGCTATTCATAGAGAAAGCCTACTTCAAAACTTGTTTTGTTTTTTTTAGATATTCTTTCACATATCACGGAAAAGCTATGCTCAAAATAACAGATGATGATAAGCTTTTACCCACAGAGCAAAATGTAGGCATCAGGAGCCAAATGCAGATCAGTCCATTGATCAGCCAGTCATCAGACAATTAAAGCTGCAATCTGTGATTGATGTGTTGTCCAATTATGTGCTTGTTTTGTAAACACTGTGTTGGACAGGCTTGTGGGGCGAAGAGAAACACCAAGGCCTCCTGAGCGTACAAGTAAGGTTAGAGGCAGGATCGATGATGATGATGATGATGATTTTATGGCATGATGCCATGATGGCAGATTGCGTCAATTGCTGGCACCAGATCAATATTGGCTCAGCATTCTTCAAATGGATGGCAGTGACATAAGAGCTAGCTAGTCCTGCTACATTACAAAGTGAATTTTTTATGTCACTACTATGTTAGTTAGCATAAGTATGCTAACTATCTAGCAAGGCCTGCTTTTGGTAAAGAAACTGTTCAGCATTCATTTTGGGGCATGTGTTTTTGTAATTCCTCTTGCACAGTTCTGCTGTGACAAGGCGCACATGAGCACAAATCACTGAAGCTGAAGCTTTAACCCTTTATAACCAGTGTACTATGAAAGCTTTTTCTAGTCCTTGAAAAAAGATAAGAGAGATAAAAGATAAGATAAGGTAGGTAAGATAAAAGTAAATCACTGTTTAGTTCTGTGAACGTTTATGAGTTTCCACAAAAAGTGACTGAAATTTTTGTTCATGTCCCACAGTACTTGTTTTGCTTCCTGCCAGATGTCAGTGCCAATGTTGATGAGAGTTGTCAGTCTTTGACTAACTAGTTTAACTAACTAGCAGCTGATTATTGACTCGATCACTAGCTGAGATGAAGCATATCATGGGTTAGAGCACCTCAACACTGGTAGTCAGTGCCTGACATTTGTTGAGTTGTCCCTTCAACAGACAGCACTCTCCGACCTTGAACTGAGAGACTCGCTCTCAATTCACTCTCACTAAAATGAGTGAGCAAAGCAGTTTTGTTTAACAGGTGTGGAATTTATTAAGTTCGAGCAATGCTAACGAGACATTTTGGCCAACTATGTTCTCATACTGGCTGACAGCTAATCTACAAGAGCAGAGCAGTATTGTGGGGTGGATCTACTCTTCTTGACAAAACAGTGGGTGAAGGTTGTGGTTACCCTGATAATTTCAGCTCTGTAGCAACTTCAACTACAACAAGAGCATGAAAGCATTACAGCTAAAAACCACAGAGTTTTGGCTCCCGCAGGAGATTCTGGTTAAAAGGAAATTAGAAAAATCTCACACTCATTTACAGTAAAGGTCAGATAGAAAATGAGTGAACAGCTGCCAAAACAGGCGCAATGTTTTGGAAGGTCCCCGTCTTTGCAAAAAGAAATTGCTGATTTTCTGTTTGCATGATGAGGTAGGTTGGCCTCCACCCATGCCAGTGTGTTTAGACTGACTCTTGTTGAATTGCTGCTATGGAGTGATTTTGACCACTGGCATGCAAGTCTAAGACAGGCTGAGACATCCTAGCCTACCTGATGCTGACCCAGCATATTGAGCTATAAAACACACAACTGTCATCCAAGCAATTTTCCCTGTAGTACTGTAGTCTCTGAATATATTGAATTAATGTGCCCATTAGTTAGCAAAATTTACAGTGGCTAACATCCAATAACAACTAACATCACAGAACCACAGATAACCTCTTTACTTTGGATGGACCCAAATAAGCATTCATGCAAGGGTTTGTGGCATTTCAATAGTTCATGAGGCTGTTCGTTATGAGAGAGAGACAAAAACAAAGAAACAAAAACACTCTTGGTACTGTGGCTTAGCTTTCTCCTTCTGTCCTCTGTCCATTCTCAGGAATTAAGAGTGGCATCATCTCCTCCATTATGCCTTGTTACTGTGGGATAGTAGACTGTCTCAGACTTAAGCCCGGTATATAAAACCCTGAGCTGCTGACATTTTCCCCAGACATCTTCCAATTACACACAGCTAGCAGAATTTTTGCACTGGCGTTAACGTCACAGTGATCTTAAAGCAGCAATACATCGGAAAGAGACTGTTTTCTCGGCTTTTGCACACCACTCTGTTGAGAATAAATCACCTCAGCAAAATGGGAACAAACGCTTTCTCAGTTCAAGTATTCACACTGCAATCACATTTCATGTAACAAACAAATATCTATCTTTGGCGATTCGTGTCAAACGAGCTCATTCAGAACTCATTCCCTGAGCCTGTTCACCAAAGCATTGAAGAATCTGGGTGAATGCAGCACAGATGTGGCTTACTTGGGGACAAAATTTAACTCTGGAAATGGCATGCTGACTCAATATGCAGACTGGAAGTCATCTCAGTGGATGCTGCGCTGCGTTCACCTGAATCACGGTCTTGAGGGATGACAGCAACAACAAAACCAAGATGTCTGTTTGCTCTAAACTGTCAGACGTTTTCGCAACAAATACATAAAAAAATAAATGCAATATCATGCTTAGACAGCACAAAAGGTGCTGCTGCCTAAAAATAAGGGTCAATACTCAGATCTTCTCCAATCTAAACCTGTGAAAGCTGCCTAATGGCTGCTGGGGTGCAGTTTGATTCTCACTCTGAATAACACAGTCGTATTCACGGGAGGCCCAAGGTAGTGGTGGGAGCATTGTTTAGTATGCAAAGTGCTTCTTTCCACTGTGAGACCCATATTTGCTGTTCTTATTTGTTTCAAAGCCTATCATATTTGCCGTGATATTACTGCTGACACAATTACCATGTGGCTTTTCTGCCTGCAAATAATTGTGCATGTTCTAAATAGCATAAATATTGCATGGTGTTTGTGTTAAGCTTGCACACTGAGAATAAAGATTGTGACACTGGAGTGATCCAGCTGAATTATCCTCAGTCCCGCCTCTTTTTCTCCTTCCTTCACTCAAGGGAATAGGACTAGTACAACGAGAGAAAGGCAGGTTGTTTGCTTTGTATAATGTGAGAAGCGAGCTCTTCTCATAAAACAAACTCATTATCAGAAGCAAGCAGTATCATAACTATGCATGTAGTTGAACCGTTCTATGGGGCGACTGAACACATTTTCATCACCCCTGAAGATATTTCCAAGCACAACGCCGAGATGTGAAGAAAACTTCACAGAGCTAATTTCATGTGGCTCATCATATTTCATTCAGAAAAGTAGCCCTGAAGACTGGAAAGAGAAACGTTTGGAAGCATTAACTAGTGTTTAGTAGCATGTGCTATGGTCTACATTAATATACAAGAATATAATTTCACTCCAAAGAATTCCAGCTCAAACATGAATTACTTAAAACAAATGAGAAGGCATTCAAGGCACTCCAAAATGAGAATTTGAGAAAGGAAATAGAGGAAATAAAATAAAGGAAATAAACTATTACAGTTGCTACAACGTTAAAAAGCTAAGAGGATTCCATCACTGCCAGGGTCTTTATCAGGGTTTATATGGGATTCAAGTGATGAAGACCTAGAAGTGGTCAAAACATGTCTTGTACAGCCACTATAATCAACATTTTTTTTTTTATTTACACCCATTTTTTTCCATTCCCCATGCCTGGAACACCTTCCAGTTTGTTTTAACTTGTTTCCATGAGCAATTTATTTGTGATCTGCAATGTTTGACACAGCACACAGTTACTTCTCTTTTGTCCTATGAATACAGTTTAACTAATCTTAAAACGGGAAACAGTGACTGTCTCTTTGCTTTATGCGCTCTACAATGATGTAATCGTGGACTGTTTCTTTGTGATGCTTTACTCAGGCTATAAGGAAACCAATTATCTATTCTACCTGGGAGGCCTTGGAAGCTGCCCTCCCCCTAAAACATCAGCACAGTCTTCTAATTTTCCAACCTCATGTTCCTCATTCTCCAGAAAAAAAGAAACACAGGCTCTTCTTCCAAGCCACGCATAATGTATTTACAAACTGTTGACGCCTCCAGTGAAGCTCCACTGTGGCACCCGCTGAACGGCCCTCGAGACCAGCTGCATTTTGCCATTCGGCTCTCTGTTTCGTCAATCCCTCCCTCCTTCTCTTTGTCTCTCTGGTCCAGATCTGCAGGGT
>OMKZ01025691.1:0-12626 GCA_900302535.1 Neoniphon sammara
ATGTCTTGTATGTCTTCATACAAGGAAGCAGCCACTAAGGTTATTATTCTTTTACCATTCTCGGCTCTGGGTCAGGGGAGTGGAAAGCAGCCTCCATCAGACAAAAACTGAAACGAGAGCTTGTAGCTCTGTCAAGGCCTCATCACCCAGGTGTGCCAACAAAAGCCCCAACAGATCCAACCAGTGACCCCTGGGAAAGGTCATGTAAGACTCCAATCTAAATTCCTGTCTGACAAAACCCTTAAAGAGCCGGCTGAAAAGGCTGTCCATCCACAATGCAGTACCCCGAAAAGACTATTCAGCCAGTGAGGCCTCAATTGAGACATTTGGAATGTGTTATTCCGCTGCATATGGCGGTTTGAAAAGGTGGAGGCGCGGGTTAAAGTTTCAAAATTAGCCGCTGTCTAAAACTAGGTAGCTAACTGGCTTCGCTAACTGGCTTTGCATGGCGCTGCCGTCAAGGCCTCGGTGCAGGGCTGCCAGAGAAAGCCCCGAGGAGGGGTATTATTCTGGCCTATATTCTGGCTCGGAGGTGCCCACAGCCTGTCCCTCACAATTATTCAAAGTGTGACGGTGTGGTAGGGTTTGGTATCAGTAAAATGCAGACTCTCTTCTCATTGCCCTTGTCCCTCTCCCATCCGCTCAGTCTCTGCCTCTCTCTGCCTCTCTCTCTCTTTCTCTCTTGCCTTCAGCAGTTTCACCACATGCAGAATGGAGGAGCTCGCCAGAAGGTGTTTCTAGGGCTTGAGCCCTTTCAGCCTTTGACAACCATGGCTGTGCAAATGCAGAGCTGTGACCTTGGCAACAGCCCTTATCCCGCTCCATTTCCAACACAGAGAAGGAGGGGATGTTGTGCCTGATCAACGCTTGCGTGTGTGTGTGTGTGTATGTGTGTGTGCGTATGTGGACCTCGCTCGCACTTTAATATCTCCTATGAAAGCTTAAAACATTTCACAAATTCTAAGAGATATAATAATGTCCCATAAGACACTGCATTGCTTTGAGTGAAGAGAAAGAAAATGAGGCGCGAGAGTGATAGCGAATTGAAATGTGAATTTCGGCAGTATCGTTACCTCCAACTTGAAGAGCGCTGCCGACCAGGACTGACAAATCCCCTGTAGAGTTTTATCAGGGCGGGTTGGATTTAAAATTCACTCATATAATTCACTGGAAGCCTGTGAGAACCACTATGCTCGCGGATCTGTGGTCTGAATGGTTGTGTGCATGTGGACTAACATGGAGCAGCTTTCTTACTAGCCAGGTCTGAAAGAAAGGAGGAAAAAAAAAAAAACAGAGCTGACAGTGTCTCTCTGTTACCCCAACAGAATTGAGTTGCACTGGCAGAAGCAGACAAGCCTCTCTCTCCCTCTCTCTCTCTCTCTCTCTCTCTCTCTCTCTATTGACTCTGTGGATAATCTTGACTCCCCAGAAAAATCCTTAAGCAGCTGGCCACAAACCTTGTGCTTGAGTGCACATGCATACAATATCTCGCTCCAGCCCTGGGGCTGTTTTTTTCCCCCCTTCTCTCTTTTCTTTTTTTTTCCCTTCTTCTTCTGCTTCTTCTTCTTCTTCCCCAGTTCTCCAGTGAGTTTCTGAGCCAACACGTCTCGAAAAAAAAAAAAAAAAAAAAAAGGCAGGATTTGTTGGTAGGGACTGGAAACAAGTGCCAAAATCAACACCAGTCCTCTCCTCGGGGAGACCTGCAGCAAATTGGACTCGGTTTCTGTCTCTCGGACCTGCGTGAAGCTGTCAGCCTCCACTGCCGGGCCCTGCAGTGAAACCAGAGAGGGTTGTGTCCATTTGTGTTTAAAAAATAACACCAACCCACAAGTAAAGCGGCGCCACAAATTGTACCTGGTTCAAATGGATTGATTTCCTATGTAAACAGGTAGGCCATTAGAGAGTTGTTTTTGATGTGTGACCCCGCTAGAGCTGTATTAGTGGTTTCCCTCTCGCTGGCCCGCAGGTATGCCAGCCAAATAGGAAGAGGGCTACTGTTTACATCTGTGAATACTAAAATAACAATCTAAAGTATTGATTCAGGGCTATACCACTGGCAGGCAATGAGTATAATTTCAAAGCATGGTAGTTTGCGGTAGGAAGAAACATACAAATTAGTCATGAATGGAAACAGAGCAGGGCAGTGTATCCTGTCAGTTTTCATTTGGTTTGCTACCAGGGATTACATTGAGATATCAGAGAAGGGGGCGGGCAAGCGGGTTCAAAGAGTAATATCTTGTATGGCTTCAGCACATCCTCTGTATCATTACACCTCCTCACATCAAACCCAACCGGACAGCTGCAGATGACACCTTGTTTGAAGAGTTTGACGTTTGATCGAGGAGCTGTTTGATGCAGGAGGAATAAAAAGTAACACCTTACCTTTTCAACTTGGGGTGCTGCCGTTTGAAGTGTTGGGGGCAGCGCAGGGAAGCCCAGGCCTGTTCTGGTCAATTGCTATTGACTTTACAGGAAAAATGCATGATTCCAAAGCATGTCAAGGGCTAAGGCTGAATTTAAAAGTTTACCTGCAAATGAGGAGGGAAAGTGAGCTATCCAGCATGGGACACATATTTTTGCTAAATGCTTCCCGGCATGAGAAAAACACATGTTGGGATTGTAATAAAGTTAGAAGCAACACTTAGAGCTTTGCTTAGGAAAAGCAACATTTTTCACCTTGATACAGCAACTTGCAATAGTTTTAATGCCACTGTAAATGAAAATTGAAATCTACATCGTACTACCTGAATGGCACCTTTATATCTTCCTGGTATCAGATCAAAACAATTTCCAGAGCTGTTTTAATATGAATTTTTATTGTGCATTAATATGATATTGTGAAAACTTTGTGCTTGTTTTGGCTGATGCTGAATTTGGCTACTTCTTGCATCCTCCATCGCCCTCCATGCTTACTGGGAATTGTAAAAATTTTAGAGGATTCAATCAACTGTTCTTTTCAAATACTAAGAAATGAATAAATATTTGCAACAGATTTCCAAAATGGGATTTGGAACATCGACCCTTTCAGCTCAACACAAGGTGATTTAATTACCGAATAGTAACAAAATGAATCATGGTGTAATTACACAAAAATGCATCATGATGTGGACATTTGACCAGAATAAATAACTTGGAAATACAAAGTAAATAGAAAAAGGAGTCACTTCTATGTGCCTGGATCTCACCATCAACTAACCTTTTGCTTTCTTCTAACCTAGCACGCAAGAGGAGAGAGAGGAGATGGAATCAACTGGGGGAATTCTGCCCTGAGTGTAAACACAGCGGGAAACGTAGACAAAATGTTCACAGTAGACGTCCAAAGTGTTAAGTGGAATGAGCCATTTTTCTCCACACATGGCATGCAGCGTGTGAGATGAGCAGATGTCATGAACTCCGGCAGAGGTATAGATAAGGTCCCTCCATGATTACACGCGGGCTTTGTCTCAGCATGCAGAGCGTGCTAGATATGTTAACTCTGACATTAACTGTGCTCGGCTGAGGGAGACGTCTCCCCCAGGATGTGCAAACTTTCTGCGGTCCACTGAGTGGGAAAAGGAAACGGGGCCCGACCATTTCAAACAGATGGGGATCTCAGAAATGTCTCCAGGTTGGGATTGCATATACATTTTAGTGTGTGGGACATACACAATTTAAAAAAAAATCCTTTGAAATCCTAACAGGATCGAGTAAAAGGTTTTTCCACAGTGAACATACTGAGCAAATGTCCCAAATGTGTTGGAAAATGTTTTGATGTGATCTGAACAGTGTCACAAAACTACGGCCAATCAGCTTTCATCGTGGTTGCTGAGGTATATTTTTAGCTTTTACCTCTCAGCTTTACCTTAGCTTTGTTTGCACTGTTTCCCATGGCATTTCCTTGTTTTATGATCTAAACCATGAAGACAAAAGTTACAGTTAGTTTGTAAAAGTGACAGTAATTCTCTATCATAACACAATCTAATGCTCTAAAAAATGATATTTGATTGTTCTGAGGACAGCACTAATTCTGACTGAGTTTACACCATAAATTATTGGTGGAATAAGTGGGGCAAAGTACTGTTACTCTGTAGTAATGTTTTAATTAAGTAGATGTAAACATAACAGTGAAAAAAAAGTAGCTCACTTAAAATGTCAGAACAAAAGTTACTTCTGAGAAAAGTGAATATTGTTATGTGTGATTCATCCTTTGTTATTAAAAAAAGGATGAGATGACAGTTTAAACTAGATTTTTTTCGTAAGAAAATTTGGAAATGAAAAAATAAAGTGGAAATGAAAAAATAACGTGCACTAACAATGTAAGGCAAGATTACACAATGTTCACTGTGAATGGCTCCTCAATTTGTCATCTATGGAGAAACTACAATGTGTTTTATAATATAATAAGTAATAAATAAGTAATAACACACTTGAATACAATTACTGACTTCAAAAATAAACAAAAAGTACACAAAAAATACTCAAATGCAGCAGTGTGAGTAAATATAGTTAGTTACCTCGACCTTTGCTTACAGGTTTATTGACTGGAGAGTTACATAATACAGGAATACAGAAAGTCCAGATCTCCACCAATAGTCAGAGATTGGAGGCGGGATTTACTTGCAAAATGTCCCTGAAATAGAGACAAAGTGACCAGAACGACTTGTCCCGCTTTGTTGTTTGTTGCCAGTGTGGAAGTTTCATTGAAACTGCAGCTTCTATTTACTTTTTTGTGCTTGTCAAGTGTTTGCTTGCTCACAGCACTGTACATTTGGAGCTGATGCAACAGACATAAGGGCACTGCTCTTGAAACAGACTAGGCTCCTAAAGCACAGCAGAGAGCCAGACCTGAGCATATGTGTGTATCATGCTTGCACTAACATGTATATGTACAGTACATGAACGTGCATGTATGCGTTTGCGTGCCTGTATCATCTACACCCCAAGCAGGGGAGGGAGCATAACAACTGATAATGTGATAGATGTCAGATAATGTAATCACTTTTGTAATAAATGTCTCTCTGAATTGATTAAAAATGTAATAAAACCTCTTCATGTGATGAAATCAGTGATAATGTAACAATGTCAGATTATTGTATTCACTGGCCATTATTACTTTATAAGGGATGTAACATATTTTGATGCTGTAATGTTAATGAAAAATGATGATATAACTCAAGAAAGACAGCAAGAAGATGACTCAAATTGTTATATTATTAGTTTGTCTTTGCCAATTGGTGTATTAATTAGATGTTATTGCATTATCTGGGAATTTATTTAATTGCATTTTTGACCAATGTGTATGGACTTTTTATTTCCTCTGACAACATTATGCAGATGTTATTTATCTCATTATCGCCTGCTACAGGGAAGCCTGAGCAGGCCAGCGGTGAAATGTCAGAGGCACTGAGGGAGGCTGCTGGCCCCGTCAGACTGGGACGGCTGCCTTATCTCCTGTCCTGAGGCTTCCTGATCCCACCAGGCAGGCTCCAGCGCTCGGGAAGATCACCTCCAAGCCGATCCCTCCAAAAAAGTGGCCTCATTTCTTCGACTGCTACCTCAGGGAACAACTGCATATGCCTTATATAACCATTGTTTCCATCCAAGGATGTTAGACGTTTCATGCAAATATATGATTAGCTCCATATCAGGGAAAATGCTTACGCGGTGTACAGGTACTATAATTGCAGCCTATTAGACATGCTGCATTTCCCTGTTTGCCTATGGTGTCATAGGTAGGATATTTACTCTCATGGCTATTCATTTTTAACATAACGCACCATAACGATACATACCTTCCCCTTTCAGTCGTGGTCACCTATTTTCTGTGGAAGGCATTGTATTTGGAGGCAGATTTTTTCCCACATCCTGACTCGCCTCTGCTCTCTCCCCTTCTCTTTTCAGAGTGCTTCAAAGAGCAGGTATCCACAACCCCCTGGGGCCCAGTGATTGAAAGCTCAGAAGGAAGGACCGAGTGCCAAAATCTTATAAAGAATGCAACAGAGGATACATACATTATTCAGATTACATTCTAATGCCGCCAGTCTGTCGACACAAATATGATCCAGAAATAAGCTGTTATTTAAGGATTTCACAGGTTATGTTGAGCAAAGCGGTGGAAAAAGTCTCTTGTATTAAACCATCTGTTAAATTCATTAACTTCAGGGAAGATGAAAATCAGTGGGAGTGATTTGGCGAAGGCCCGGCTTCTTTTTTTTGACCAAAGGTGGCATGACATACTTCTGACGAGCTCACCGTGTTACGCCGGGCGAGAAGGCGCGAGAGAGAAAAATCCGCCCTCCCCATTTAATGGTTTTCATCTCTATAGATTAGGTGTGACAACTTCAAATATTCTGGAAATCTTGGCGTAGAAGACTTGTGCGATTTGCCCTCCACTGGGAGGCTTCCAGATGTCAGTGCACCAAGCGATTAGCATGGCCCCAACATTAAGAGGAGGGGAAAACTCGGATACAAACATATTCATAAACCTCTCTCCCCGCAGGCCTTTGGCCGCCCTGCCGCTGCTATTGCAATCCGCTCTTCGCATGGCTGTAAAATCGGTTTCCTCTGCCTCCGCGCCATCTCAGTGACTGTCTCTCCACATAATCAACTGATATCAAACTGCCTCTCCAGCTAGACGGACTCCCACAGCGCCACAGGCCAGCCACTCAAGCAGTGGCTTGGTGACAAGGCACAAAAAAAAAAAAAAAAAAAAAAAACCCAACACCCCTTCTGGCAAAATAGTAGAAGTCAGAAAAAGAGGAATATATTTACTGTTTATCTAATGAAGAGGGAGAAAAAGGGCAAGCCTCAGAAAGATGTTTTCCCCAGTACTGTCTACAGCGCTCAGTGCTAAGTTAAAGTAAATAACATACCTCAGATACTCCCCTCCTTGAAATGTCTGCATAATTATTTCTCAAATTTGTTTGCTGAGGTATCATTTACCCCCGTTTCCGCGGTGGACTGGGGGTGCAGCTGTGCAAAATGAATTTGTCATCAGGTTTAAAGCTTTTTTGGCAGGCTATCCCGGAGCCAGCCAAGGTCCTTGAAGTAGGAAAGGCTTTCCCGCTGCTCGGCTCCTCCGCATCCCAGCAGGTCCGAGGATTAAATTTACGACTGCTGTCAAAGCCTCTGACAGGCCTTAAAGGGAGAGCAGCGCTTCTGCGGCTCCCCCCGATATCATTCCCAGAGGGCTGGGAGATGAGGCCTTTTCATTGGCAGCTGTGGAGCAAGTGGTGCCCCAGTGAGCTGGCATAATGCGACTCCGGGCTTAGACGCCACGCATGCCACTACTCACTGTGTCTCTCTCCATCTCCCCTTTTCTTCTTCTTCCCCTGTGTCATGCACGCATGCCGCCACCCTGCTCGCTCACTCTCTTGGTTTGTCTATTCCTATCAGTCTCTCTCTCTCCCTATATCTGTATCTCACTCGCCCGCGCCCTCTCTTGCCTTTTCTCACTCTTATTCTGCGTACACCTCACACCAGTTCAGTCTCATGAGTCAGTTACCACAGCCTTAAACTAAGCGACAAGCATCTAAAGTCACAAATGTTATCCTCTTTACATCAAATGGATGAGGGTGCTCTCAGATTCACTAGTTTGACTCAGCACAAATGCCTCACAAGAAGATACATATAAGACGTGATTTGCATAATTTACTGGGGTAAGTAACTTGGTACAGCCAGCTGATCTCGCTGATCTCGTTCATTTTCGCAAAACCATCTGGCCAACCAAAGTGTTAGACTGGAGGCCACAAAACTGACCAATCAGCGTCCTTTAAAGAACTACAGGTGTGGCTTAGGTAATGATGACAGCAAAAAACTACAGTGCGCTGAACTGGAAGACTGAGAAACAGGATATCAACATAGATTTTCCTTACAAAAATGGTAAGAATGGCGTACCAACATGCTAGCAAACTAGCAACATGCTAGCTCACATTCACCATAACAGTTGCTGTTGTTTGTTGGCGCTCTCATACTGCAAATATGGTTTGTTTGTCTGATCGGACAGTTAGCTAATGGATGATCCAATCAACTGCCATGTATTTTTGTAAACGCCTGTTGCTGCTTCCCCTTTTCCAGACGGTTTGAACCCAACGGTGCTCAACTCTTATTTCATGTAGTGAACAATGGAAAATATATATAATAGAGTATGGCTGTACCAGGCTATAAAGACTCAGATTCAGACAACTTTATTTATCCCACTAAGGGCAACTAAGTTTATAGCTTACCATATCCATACAAAATCATTACACAAAACACAGACATAAGACTGTTATTTGGCAAGTTCAACAGCTCGATATACATGTGTCAAAGTGCAAAGTGCAAATAAAGAAAAAAATCACAATAAATGCAATGCCTAAATAAATACAAAAGTACCGTGTATGGTACAATAATATATGCCAATAAAGAGAATAAAAAAACTGTTTAGAAGCTATTTCTCAGCATTAAGTAGTCCAATGGCAGAGGGAACAAAAGACTTTGAGTATGGGTTTGTCCTGTGAGGAGGCACAGCAAAACACCAGCCAGAGGGCATCAAAGTGGCCAGAACATGATCTGGTTGGCTAATGATCACTTTGGCTTTTTGTGCTACCCATTTCTCCCATAGCGAGTTCAAGCCACTGTTAGTTGAAGCTCAACGTTGTGGTACAATCTAGAGACACCTTGCAAAGACAGAAGAGGCCTGGCGCTAGCTTCTGTTTTTCATTTTCCATCTATACAACAGCTTCCTTTTTTTAGAGTCGAGTGTTCCTCAAAATCCCTCTAACTGACACCAGACAGGAGAAGTAAGACCAGCAAATCAAAGGTCAACGTCTCACCTTGGGTTCACGACAGTTTTCCAGCTCTTACTTAGTCAAGGTGAACCCCTCAAGCACCTCTCCATTGTAACTGTTAAAGCTATTGATTTTCCTCCTACCCTTCTCCAGCAGCGCTCCAATTACGAATAACAGCACAGATTTCCATGCACAGCTCCGAGACCACTTGTCTAGCGCTCCTTCAGATGCTGCGCCCGGCCCTGGAAGGAAACCTTGGGAAAGTGTTTGTGGGAGGGTTAATGAATTTAGATCAGTGTTTGCTGCAAACACAGCCTTGCCATCTACTGCAGCGGCCTTGAAGTCGGCAGGCCCGAGGTCAGAGTTGGGTCGTCTCCGAGACAATGCGGCTGATTAGGATGGCAAACACCAGAGACTGAGGAGCTGTGTCTCGCAGCCAGAGACTTACTAAATGCTAAGCCTTGGTCCACAATAAGAAAGGCATGAGACGCTGGTACAGCACTACAGAAATGCAGATATAGACTTCAAGTGACATCGACTCCAATATGTTTTACACAGCAATTCAGTCAGAATAGATTAAAAGTTAAAGCTGCAGTAGGGAAGATTTTCATGTAAAAATGCACCTGTCTTTACAGCCCAATTTACAAGATGGGGCTTCAACAGAAAAGAGCGTCCTCCATAACCGAGGGGCCGTACATTCGCCCTATTTGCCCAATCTGATTTCTGGTCTTGGGTATGTACACTGACAGGAAATCTTCTCCATGTACAGGAAGAGACAAGTCAAAACTGAAGAGAAAAATACAAAACTGTCTCCTATACTTCAGTGAGTACACTGTGTGTCCAGAGAAAGCTGGACATGGAACAATGACTGAACTTCCTCACCGCCTCCACCCCTACCAGACTCAATGAAGAAGACTTGTACTTTTCTGACATCACTCCATAGGAAATGCTCAAAAGTTCAAACAGTTGCCTCTCACTGCAATAGCAAAAACACACATCCAAGTGGAAAGGTACCAAACTTCATATTCTCTATGACTGATTTTACAAAGTATTTTAAATATCTGAAATATAGGAAAAAGAACAACTTCAAAGCTATGTCTCAACATCTTTTATTTTAAGCAAAATTATTTGACTACGATTCTTTTTATAGATTTTTCATGCCATAACTTGTAAAGTCCATGTGTGTGTGTGTGTGTGTGTGTGTGTTTCTTATGTCACAATATATCATTATGTCCACCTTTGCTCGTACCTCTCATGTACTTGCTCCCAACTTGAAATGTTGAATAGGGCTGCCAAAGTGCCAATTTGCCTATCGCAGCATGGATGATAAGTTGGGGAAACTAGCTCTTTGCAGGAGAGAGAGAGCAGGATAAAAACAAAAACATGTCAAGATTTTTTACTTTTTTACATGTCAAAGATTATTGAAGATGATATACCTTTCAGCAAAGAACATATTGACAACTATGCAACAAGTTAAAAAGATGCAGTGTCATCACCAGATTTACAAATTCGAAGTGCATCACTACCTATTCACAGTATTGGCTATAATTACACAAATGTACAAGCAAAGGTCTTTACCTGATCAGATTTGCAGGTGGAGGCTACACATGTGCGCAGATATTTCTAGAATGTCCAAAATTAATAGACTTGTTTATAAAAGCAAGTGAATGTAGATGGGAAAGTGCAGTTGACATGGAGATTCTCCAGGATCAGGGATGAATCGAATGAAATATGAAAATGCTTTATCCCAGGGATATAAAACAGAACCATCAGTACTAGCTGGGACTAAATTGAGAGTTCATGCATTCCACACACTCACAGAAATGCAGGAGTATATATGCGCAAGATACTGAATCTGAATGCCATGAATTCAGCCGGTTATTCAAAACACATTGCAGAGCGCAAGTCATCTGGGAGGTGAAATCCATCGCTGACAGCTCGCGTTTCACAGCTGGGAGCCCAGACAGAGATATTAGACAGTGACCTGAGAGGAAAACGCTTTTAAAATGTATCAGTTTATAAAGACGACCAAAGGTGATAAATCATAACTGCATTCCTGTCTGTTTCAGGGACAAAGATGTGGCCTTTTCTTCCTATTTCAAACTCCTCTCTGTCACTGTAAGAGACTTACTTGTCCTATATTGGGTTAAAGTCAATCTGTCCCTGTTGAGAGCATATTCACTGCACACTTACACTGGGATAAATAGCATTTCCAGGGGAGGAAGCCAACTCTCATTCAAGATGCAAGTTTGAGCAGGCATGGCAATTTGTGCCCATCATGCAACACTAATTTATAATGACACCCCTGGAAACGCTGGTTCTCGTTTCATTTGCAATGCTAACTTGCCTCCAGACCACGCTAACGTGGCTCAACAGTCGGATATGGAGGGGGCTAATTGCGCAGAGGTGGCCGGTAGCAACATGAGGGCCTATAATTGGAGGACACGCTCTGTGTGTGTGAAGAACCATTTGCATATCACTTCCACTGTCTCTGTGAGGTGATGGAACATTATTAGCTGGAACACTCTCAGTGTCCACGGTCGGCATTGCTGTCCCTTCCTGCATCTATTTCCTTTTTCCATACATTGTCTCTGTCTGGTGTCTCGGTGTGTGTGTGTGTGTGTGTGTGTGTCTGTTTATCTCGCTCTGTCAATCTCTTTCTGTTTGTATCTCTCTTGCATTTATTAAGGAAATATACACCTGCCACCCGGCTGCTTGTATCCAAAACTAATGCAAGGAAGCAATCACACAGCTCTGAATTAATATTATTATGAAGGGCCTTTTTTGCCTCAAAGTTTAAAAGGTGCACTCTGCGAAAGAATTGATTGAAGTGAGAACCATTTAGACTCAAATGACATAAAAGCATGTAATGAATACATAGTTTGATGGTTGAGTCTACATGGTTCTCACCCAGTCACTGATAGATTGAATGCTTTTTCCAAGTATTTTGTCAGTTGAGTCTATGCAGTCTTCACTTAAGTTGATCCAATCCTTTGTAATTTTGCTAGTGTACCTTTGAGTGATAATCCATAACACTGTTACATAAATGAATGCCAGTTCTGCTACCCACTATTGTCAGTTGATTTAATGCAATAGTGATGTTCAGGAAAACTTTTACATTTGCTGCTCAAAACACCCAGGGTGTATTTCTTGTTTGTTTGGAATAGACCTTTTTCTTAGCAGCCATTTTGACAGGAAATAGCAGGTAAACACAGGTGTTACTAATGACATTAATGAAGGTTCTGTTCCATTTAAGTGACTTTCCAGTGAGCCAGCATGAACAATAGCAGGACCCTGGCTCTGTTAGACCTGAATCGATCGGAACCTTAATTAATGTCATTGGTAACACCTGTGCTTGTCCCGTTTCATGTCCAAATGTCTGCTGTGAAAAAGGTCAATAAAGGACAAACTGGGTGGTTAGCATGTGCAGCGATAGCCGCTATGGCTGAGCAGACAAAGAATAGAGCGCCACCTACAGAAACTTCATCAGGAGTACAGACAACACACCGTTTGACTGACAAGTGATCTGTGGGAAGTGTTGCGCAAACACACCAGAGCGCTTATAGCATCAAAGATTTTGCCAAAAATGAAAAAAAAAAAAATCAAAAGGATCTCATAGATTATCACTTTGACATTGACGGCATATTGCCTCATCAGGGCCAAAAGGAGCAGCCTCATTACTTGGCTTTTAAAAGTGGAGGACTCACTTTGCCCACTCTGTTCAAGGGGGACCCTTTTAGACTTCATGGGGCTTGTTAGGGGGGAGACAATACACCTAGCGGAGTTGTCCAAGCCCCCTCCCCAAAGAACAATGACCCTGTTGTGCTCTGCCCAATAGTGAGGAGAAGTCCTGGGAGACTGCAGAGGCAGCTGCGGCGG
>OMKZ01025694.1:1993-14992 GCA_900302535.1 Neoniphon sammara
GGAGTACCCGAGGACTGTGCCTGACTGAGCTGCACAGAGGACACGTGCAGACATGCATGCCAACGCATACACAAACAACTGCACGTGCAAAGGAACAGACAAGAATACACACACACAGCCTGTGGAGAATAGTAATGTAGCACAGTGGGCTACGAGTGCAGACCAATAGGACAGTGAAGGTCACCGTGGTTTTCACTTTACTGCAGTACACACACACACACACACACACACACACACACACTAGATGTCCGAAATTGAATGGTTTACCATAAAGATACAAAAATTATGTAGTAATAAGAAAAGACAGTTGAGCAAGCCTGGATTATTTACAGATTTGCAGCTTCCCCCTATGGTTTCTTGTAAAAACTCAAACTTTTACATTCATATCAAGAAGATAATGGGTTGGAACTAGCAATATTGTACTATGTATGCATTACTTAATCTACTCTACTGACTTTTTTGTAGCACTGCCTCTACTCCAACATGTCTTTCAGCTTATTTAAAAAAAAAAAAATCACTCTGAGCCAGTGTCACAGAGGCAGGGGAGATTCCAGCTAATCAGATGGAGGTAAGAAACTACAGTGCAATAGGAAATAGAATATTCTGAGAGAAATTAAAGTTGACCTTTACAAAAACAAAGTTAGCTATTTCTCAGGCAAAGAGCACAGCGATGACATATGTTGTTGGCGCCATCTGCTGTCCGCTTTAACACATTGCTCTGACACATCTCCTTAGCTTCCCCAAATACCCCATGCAACACCTCTCTACCACTTGCATCTCTTCTTCCCCTCAACACCTACTCACTTTCTAGGCTTTGCCTGGATCAGTGGACGTTGAGGCTCAATATTATGGAGCAATACACCATTAGGAAATACTCAGTGGCTGCCAGATGCCACAAATTCCACCTACTGTCTTGCATCGTTTGTTACAAGGTTTAATATGGGCCAAGCCCTTGAGGACTCTTGCATAATATGCTGTGCTATACAATGCAACAGTCCAAGAAAAAATTAGTCATCATCTGAAAATGGAACAAGGACATACTGAGATGCTCAGATAAATTGAACAAAAGGGATGGCCCCCCCTGCACCACCATAAAAAACAGACACAAATAAAAAGCTCATAAATTCATCATTAAATGCTCTGAATGTACAGACAATGTGTGCCACTTGCTCTTTTCATGAAGTAAATTGATCCACAGAGCCATTATCCCTCATTTATTTCTCTTATTAAATGTACAATATAACAAAGGATATAAAATAAAGAGAAACAGATGAGTTTCAGATGTTTTTTTGAGACAATTGAGCTGTGGTTTGTGCAAAAGGGGCTGCAACACAACATCAGGAAGATGTCCCCAATATTTTGTACATTCAGCGTAGTTCACTGCAACACTAATCCTATTATTAGTGATGACAGTCCCTGACAGTCTAAGTAGGCTATAATAATTTAGCATGAAAGCTATATCTTTGACACCAGTGACAATGGCATTTCATTTCACTCTCACATTCAAGCCCAGTGCTGCACCAACTCTGGCCCTTATCTCTGTAAAACACACTCTTCTATGAACAGTGCAGCCTCCTTGGCATTTAAACAGAGAGCAGAGACTATTCAGAGATAGACCTGTGGACCATGATGCTCTTATTTCTTCAGTATGTCAGGTACCTCCCAGATGGCAGGCACTTGTGTGAACATGTTTATTTCCAATGCAGCACAGGAAAAAAAAAAATAGGCTCAAATAATCTACCTCATTTTCTATCCCCACCCCATCTACTTTTCTCTTTCATTCTCTCTTTTCACATTGCACCTCTGTCTCTCTGTCCACCCCCCACAGTCTCCCCCTCTCTGACCTACTTTCTCTCTACCTTTGCTCATGCATGTCACCTGTGGGGGGCAGTCTTGCTCTGGGCTCAAGCATTTGTCTCTCTGCATCTGTTTGCGGGTCTGTTTTCTTTTTCTTTTTTTCTTTTTTTTTTACTACCAGCAAAACTGCAAGACCAAAATCTAAATGGGTCATCGTTATCTGTTATTGTGTGAATACAATTAAAGAGGGAAAACAACATTTAGCAGCAAATTTGCCACTGTAATTTGGTGAGTGAGCAACTGTCAGGAGTGTTGGATGAGATATGATGATGCCACTTCAGGCCATTTGAGTGTTGATCATTTATCAACTTCTGATTTCAAATTCTGATGAATTAATCAAATATCCATCCTAAATTTCCCCATGGAAGCCATTGTTAGGTATGACACACCAGCAAACATCAGCTAGAAAGGAGAAGAAAAAAGAAAGAGGTGACTGTTTATCATGGGATGACAGGTAACTTGAGTCATAAAGAATTACCAGACTTTTGAAAATTGTCTCTGCATATCTGGTACTCCATCTCAAACAAGTGATAGCACTGCCATTTTCCTCTGATTTCGGCCATCAGCACACAACTCCTGAGACTGATGGGCAGACAGGCAGGCCTGGGACAAGACAGGCAAAGTGAAAGGGAGAAAGGCAGCATCAAGTTCTCCTTGGATGCTGATACTGACTCATCATGCTTAAGTATCAAAACCCCAAAATATCAAGAATCATAATAAAGTAAAAATCCAACCCTAAATCCAAAGCCAAAATCCAATATGGTTATTTTCTGTCTCTTAACCACATTTAGGTTAAGATTCTAAGTGGGGATGATGACCTGATTCAGCACTGAGGGGCAGACTTCACTGAGAGGCAGGGAAAGCCCAGTGGCATGTGACTATGCACCAATGTGAACCAAGCCAACAGGAAGAGAGAAGGGCAGCCTTTCTCCTACTATCAAATCACCAGGTTCACTCACTGGTTAGATGTCACTGCTAGCCAAATCCAAAATTGGAGGGAAGAACAAACACTAATGCGAGCACCTGTTGTAATGTACATGACATGCATTCACAATATTTGATGCTCATGCTCATTCTCAAGTTCGCCCTTCACAATAACGTTCATCAAAGCATAAATATCATCCATTAGCTCTTTTTAATGAAGAGGAGAATGGAAGCAACTTGCAAAAAATGAAATGTTCATTTCAGCTCCATCAGTACATTCAGGAAACAGTGGATAAAGCACAACAGATGAACAAAATGTAGCTTGATAAACATAGAGACATCCGCCTGTGCAACGCATTTCAAGTCAGTACTCTTCCTCAGGCAGCAATGAACGAGACTAAAGCTGGACCCTGGGAATAAAGGATAAAGGAGGAAATGATGTGAGCTCATCTGGGATAGACAAAGGTAGAGGCCTATGTAATGTGTCAAATAGAAAAATAAAGAGAAGAAATCACAAAAAACATGAGATCTTCATTGAGTTATTTCATACCAGGGTTATATGTACAGTGATGCAATATGGTTAATGCAATGTATAATCAGTTGTGCGTTCTGTGTGCAGAGCAGGTCTGTACATATCTACTGTCATCCCTAATCTGCAATTTTAAACTTTGAGCAACTGTTTACACTTTGCAATTTTTATTTAACAATTTATGTAATTTTATATAGAGAGCGCTTTTTTCTATAAATATATTTTATACTCTGTAAGTGTGTCTGTATTGTATGTTATTCATCTGGTTGGAGTTTAATAAATGGAGTTTTCTTTGCTGTATGAGTAATGACAATAAAGCTTCTATCCTATTCTATTCTATTCCTTGGCTCATGTTCCAACTGTCACGTCCCATGTTCTATAGCCTCATGTCATTTCCTGCATGTTGCCGTTTCAGCCCCCCTCCAGCCCCCGACCCCATCCCATCTTTTCCCACCTCAAAAACAGCCTGATGAGGGACGATGATTAGGCCGCAGTCATTACACGTACACAGTCACATATAGACACAAATACAGGCAAATACACACCCAGCGATTAGGCAGGAGTGATTGCACTCAAACCAAAACAGCATTCCATTCAGCAACGGGGAGAGGCATTCAGGGTTATAAGGCGTGGCGGTGGCAGGGTGCCATGTTGTGTGCCTACGTGCTGTCCAACCACTCGATGCCCTCTGTCTGTTAGCGCTGCCAGCCTGACACACTGTGGCCTGTTCTTAGCCCACTCACTGCACTGCCCAGGGACCACACACACACACACACACACACACTACATCACAGAGCAAGGTTTTTACTGTAATTAGCACCCACTTCCTAATTACTTGATAATGTTGAGGGGGTTGATTGCCCGCTTATTGGTGGATTTGGCTTGTTTAGTCTGACGCTGTTGGGGGTTTTATTTTGATTCTTGGCATTATGTTCTTAGAGTGAGAGAGGAGAGTTAGCTACAAGTAACAGCATGGCACTGTTCCCTTTGAACAAACCGTTTGCTTGGAGACATTTCTGCCATGTTTTATTTCAGATGCCAAGTTAGTGGGTTACGATGTCAACTCAGTTAATCCAAGCTCTGATTGTGGTTTTCAAGCTGGGGTTTGGGAACAACTATGGGCCCTTGTGGGGCCTCCTGGCGTCTTCAGCAAAATGAGGAATTGTTTAATTTAACAATAATTTAATTCACTAGAAATTGATATGACAAAAAAAACATGTAACATGTAATTTGTAAGAGTGATTATTTTATCATTATGTTTCAATCTGACCACTTTGGATCTATTTGTCAGTATAACATCTAAACAATTTAATACTTTTATTTTTTCTTTATATTTTCATATCTAAGATATTCAATCAGACTATGTGCCAGCTATGCCAGGATAAACTTGGTGGATATTTAACAAGGAGGCACTGCCTCCTCTTACAACAATCCAACTACTAACCTATAAGGTGGTAACACAGTCTAATATTATTTACATTTCCCACTGCCCCTCTACTCTGTACCACCAGTTTAGTGACAAACGTCAACCTGGCCTGTTCCCTGACACCAAGCTCCATCCAAAGTCAATCCCTGGTTTCCAAGCCCTGCTCCAGCCCCCTGCCAAGTCCCGGTCTGAGCCCCAGTCCTCCCCTCTGGCCTCAGAAGAGGGGATGGAAAAGATGAGCTCATCCCTCTGATACTGCACTGGTTTGGTCTGTGGTCTCCCTAATGGTCTCCAGGATGTCAACACCCGTCCAATATGTGCCTCTTACTCAGACCAATTACCATTTCCACACGGGGCCCAAAGCCTAAATAAACGCAGAGCAACTTGCTATACAATCAGCTTTCATCTATAAACTCCAGAGCAGTTTAAATTAGGCCACTCCCAAGAGTACCGGCTGTTGCTTGGACAGCCAGGCTGTGATGACAGAATGGAGTCAGATGAACTCACTGCAGGGATTTTCAAAGGAAATTTTAAGAGAGCTGAAATAGCATGGGGATGAGTACTACAATCCCTAAGTTCTCTGGGTAATAGAAATGGAAAAAATGTGCACCTACTGTAAACATATCTCCATCAGTCACTAATTTAGACACGAGACTTAATTTGTGAGGCTTAAGTCAGTTTTAACTGGAGAATGACCACGGCCAGCTAAACTACTCCTCTGCCTCAAGCTGAGGTGGGAAATCACACAAGGTTGTATCAGAGAACTCATCCACAAATGCTAAAAACGGAATTAGTAAAACAAAAAATAAAAAAAGCTTGCCCAAGCTTATTCACTGGCTCGCTCCAGTTTGGCTGGACACCCACGAGAATGTTGCTAATATAGGTTATGCGTGTGCTGTGACGGAGCTGCTGGGAACCAAGATACGCCTCCCAGTGACGCATTTAATACTGGGCCCATAATTCATGAGGCATCTTAAAATAGGAGTGTAGATTTTTTAAGACGTTCCTGTGGATCTGACAGCACCAGAGAGTAGCAGGAACTATGGAGAGCAAGACACCCTCTAACATACTGTAGGTCATGAGGCAGATTCACACCCATGATGTGTTAAGTGTTATTTTATGTGCCATAGCCCACTAATCCATAATGCTCCCACAAAAGTGCCAATATGAGACCAGTTTTCTTCTTAAAGCTAGTTAATCTATTTCTGACCCCTCACCCTATCCTAAAATTGGTAATGTGGTGTCTGGGGATTTCACTGAGATGTAATAATACCAAGCACAGCCTAGCTACTATACACTCGAAGGCTAAAATAATAGCCCCTGACAGTGGATGGGCTATCCTCAGTCACTCTTGAAATAACGTTTAACGCAATGCGGACTCAAATTTTTATGTTTTGAAGTTGAGAAAACTGCATCCAAATAGCCAATGCTAATGTTACATTTGCTAGCTCCTTGCCAGCCCAATGCCACCTGCTTGGCTTGCTGATGCCAACACCCATTAAAATTAAATTTTGCTAGAGCTATTTGCAACACAAGGTAAGGGCACACTATCTAAACAAGTAAAGTGTCTACCTTTTCACGAGTCATGGCAGCAAAGCAGATGTTACAGGCTTTTCTCTGCTTGTGAATGGATATGTTAGCCTTCCTGAGCAGTGTTTTGTATATTTTGTCTCTTTTTGGTCTCCATAGGACACAGTGGGTGGGAGTAGATAGTGCTTTAGCTTTGAGTTTATTTGCAAGTCTAAAGCTAGTGGACAGCAGTCAATTATTATAGGTTTAGGTTCCACCTAGGTTCATAAATTGTAATGCTGTCTAACTAGTGATCGTAGTGGTATAATATTCTCCCATGCTTTGTAGGCCTCTTAACTTAGAGTAAGTTGTGAACCCAGACAGGACTAAGTGCAACAGACACGCTTCTTGATTTGGGGGGGAAAGAAAGTCACTAACATAACAGGAAGCTGTTGGGGTACAAAATATTTGTAATGTCTTTTGTACAATGTGTAATTGTGAAGTTGTGTTTGTGTGTATGAAGGTGGGCTGGGGGTGGGGGATTACTGCTAGTATGCTTTCCACAGGCTAAAGGCCCCTTTTCACTGTAATTTCGTTTAGTGCTTGGGACAGAGCACCTTAATAAGAGCTGGGCTCTCGCCAGCAGCGCTGGAAGAATCTGGGGGAAGATCTGTATTTTTGTGAGGGGGTTCACACAGCTTTTTACTAATTTCATGACAAGTGGGAACTGGGAAGTTTCTGACTTCCGACTAGAAAAAATCCACATGAGCAGCCCTCGAAATCCAAACTCCAAGTCAAAAACTCTGGGCTTTCTCAGAGCTCTGACTTATCTGAGATATAGTTTTGTGACGTCATATGACCAAAATAAAAATAGCTATGGCTGTAGTGAATGGAGAGACCAATAAAGACCAATATGTTTTGAACATTTAAGTAGACTTTCCCTGCTTGTGTAGACACGCATTAGATCAATCAAAATACAGCAAGAAATTGATATTTGGAGGGTTTATGTGTTCTATAGGCTAATGGCAAAACTTAATGGCAAATCAGTGCACTCTGGATAATGGGCGTTGTTTGAGGGCGAGCCTCGGTAAAAGGATTGCTGGTTGAGGCAGCAGATTATGGACTATGATTCCGGTCAGAGAATCAAGGCACTTGGAGAGAGAGATCTGATTTGCCTTCTTTTAATGAGGTTGTTGGACTTTAACACAAATGTACAACATATGTGTGTGCGTGTGTGTGTGTGTGTGTGTGTGTGTGTGGTCTGAAAATAAAGAAAGGAAATAAAGTGTATTACAACAATGTTCGACATGTTATTCAGCAGTTAAATTGAATAAACATCTCTGAATAAGCTGCTATGAGCATAAGATTTTAAGGTTCACCAGTAATATCCCTAACTTATATGCAAACCGCTACTTAAGCATAATACAACAACAGAGATGCAATATTGGTGGTGGAATAAGCAGTACAATTTCCAATGTAACATTAGCAGAGGCAAAGGCAGCATGAGAGCTTTACATATTGAATGTTAACCACAGTAAATAATTTAAACTTCTATTAACAATAAGCATGGTCACAATCACAACAATAAACTGAGTTGCAATATTGGCATTACAAACGAAATATTCATCATTAAGTCCTCACAATCCAAATGTAGCTGTAGTGCTAGCAAAAGACAGCTAACTACTACTGAGACACAGGCTACTTAGCTAACTCAAACTCACACAACATATTTCCATGTAAAATAACACAAACTGCAATAGTGATCAAATTATCCATAACTACAAGCAGAAAGCACTTACATTTCCTCAAGAACGCACACATCATTAGGGAAACACACAGAAAGTCCATGCAGCTACACAAGGTCTGCTCACTGACTGGTCAAGTCAAGTCAATTTTATTTATATAGCGCCAAATCATAACAGAAGTTATCTCAGGGTCTCAGGGCACTTTTCATATTGAGCAGGAAGAAATGCATATGCAAAGCAGGGAAAAATGCACAGAAAAATGGTAATAATACAGAGATAATAATAACAATAGTAACAATAGTTAGTGTAATAATAATTGTAGTGGTGGGTGTAGCAAGCAGGATCACAGGGGCAGCAGGAGGCCTGGAACCACACACCCAGACTCCACCGCTCTGGAGGCAGAAATACCTGCAGAAAGCAATAAAGGGAGAAAGGAGAGAAACAAGTGTGCACAAAACTACGGGAGAGAGAAGAGCTGGGTTAGTAACAAAAATTAATGGGGTATGGATGCATAAAGGGGAGAAGGAGAGGAGAGGAGGAGAGAGGTGCTCATTGCATCATGTTGCTTGTCAGTGTAACTGGGCATGTCCTGACTTGTTCACTGCTAGTTGTCTTTGCACCAGTAGAGGGTGCTGTTAGACCTTGACCTGTAGGGCTTTCTCACACAGCCACCCCAAAATGTCTGTTGTGAGGACACTTGAACTCCCAGAGAAAGTCCATCAGTTCGTGTTGTCCTCTGAGCTGCTGATCTTGGGTAGCTGGATGAGCCTGGCGACAGGCCAGACATAGGTCTTGTCCTTGACCTTAACAGCAGCTGTTCTGATACATCCATCCACTCCAGGGTAGACCTTGACCACTTTGCCCACTGGCCAGAGAGCTTGTGGGAGTTGGGGATCAATTATCAGAACCACCTGGTCCATGGCAAGCTGGTCTCCATCGGTCTGCCATTTAGATCTTCCCTGTAGGCTTGGCAGGTACCGTCGGATGAAGGTTGACCAGAAGTTGTCTGCTAGCACCTGACTATGCCTCCATCGTTGTGTCCCCAAAATACTGCTGGAGTCATACAGGGCCTGTGGCAGTGAGGAGTCACCACGTCCCATAAGTAGAACATGCAGCATAATGGGGTCAGGGTCGGCAGCGTCGGCTGAGACATGTCCGAGTGGTTTAGCATTCAAAATCCCCTCAACGAAATGTGGAGCACTTGGGGGGTTGAACTGGAAAGAGATCTTCTGTTTTGCCAGCTGATCTCGTAGCTCAGGTGCCGTGGCATCAAAGGCCTACCGTAACTACTGTTCTCCCCCAACAAAGTTGGTGCCGTTATCACACAGGAGTTCAAACGGTGTGCCACGCCTGGCAATGAATCCGCCCAAGGACAGCAGGAAGGCATCTGTGTCAAGGCTCTCTAGCAGGTTGAGGTGGACACACCTGGTAGTTAGGCATTTATACATGATCCCCCATCGCTTTTCGGTCCTACGGATGATCTTCACGGTGAATGGGCCAAAACAGTCCACTCCCGTGGAGTAGAATGGCAGCTTGTAGATGCACAGCCTGGAAGGTGGGAGATCCGCAATCTTGGGAACATCTGGCTTGGCACGCCAGAACTGGCAGTCCCTGCAGCTGTGCTGATGCCTCCTTATTGCCTCCCGGCCACGCAGGACCCAATACTGACGTTGCATCTCCGCTAATGCCCGTTCCAGTCCCAGACGGAGAAGCTTGTGATCGAAGTCCGGGATCAGTAGTTTGTTGATCTGATGCGCCAGGTCTACAATGATTGAATGGATAGCATCTGCTTCTAGATCCTTTGTGTGCCGCAGCCTACCTCCAACGCAAAGTAGTCCTGTGGCTTCGTCATATTCGGGTAAACGTGTGACCAGACGACTGTTGGCTGGAATGGGTGGCCTTGAAGGCCTTTAACTCACCAGGGAAGGACTCCAGCTGTGCCTGAGCCAGGAGCAGCCTCTCTGCTGAGATGTAAGTGGCCGCATCTACAATCTAACAATCGCTGGAGGCAGCCGCCCCATGAAGGGAAGTGACAGTAGCCAGGACTAGGTCCTTCCAGGTGTGGAACTGATTCGGATCAGGAAGGTCTGGGTCCTGAGCCTCCGATGTAGTACATACGACGGTGGACTTCCTGAGTTCAGCAGAGTCAGGCTCAGCTTCTACTGGTGTGGGCATAATCGGCCACTGGTCAGGAGGCTGATGGAGGAAATCCAGACCACTAATCCAGCGGTGAGGATGCACCAAATCTGAAAGCCTCAGACCTTGTGTTATGTCATCCGCCAGATTTGTCGCAGAGTCCACATATCTCCAGCTTGCTACACTGGTAAGAGTTTGAATCTCCGCTACACATGTGCCAATGAAGATCTTGTATCGCCACGACTCTGAGCACCGTAGTGGAGTCTGACCAGAGGAATGTCTGCTGGATGGGTACGGTCAGCTCTGTCTGGATAAGCCTGGTGAGCTGAGCGCCAGTGAGCGCTGCACTAAGTTCCAGACGTGGCAAGCTCAGGTGTTTCTTTGGTGCCACTCTTGATCTGGCTAGCATGAAGGAGGTGTAGACATGACCTTGATCGTCGACTGTGCATAGGTAAGCTACTGAACCATATGCTCTCTCTGATGCATCACATAAGACGTGAAGCTCTCTGGATGCCGTAGGCTTGTCTGCACATAGAGGTGCGTAGGTCCGTGGGAATTCAAGGATTCCGATTAGGAACAGAGGTTGGGCACTGTTCACCAGTGTTCACAGGTGTTTGTATTTCTGCTGCAGCATGGCAACTGGATAAGTGCGTTCGGCAAGATCCAGTCCCTCTGCGGTGAAGGCGTGGGATATCAGGTGCTTCTCGGATGGCCATAGTGGTGAAGATACCTCTAGGGAGACTGATGCACCATTGAGTTGCTTAACGCTTTGGTGCACAGTCTGCAGGGGTAGAGTCTCCGGATGGCAGACGAGGTTGAGCTGTTGCACCACTTGAGGAAGGACAATGCTCCTCTCTGAACTGTCAGAGAGTACTGCATAAGTCTCCATCTTCCGGTTACTGTTATGGAGGAGGACCATTACCACCTTAAGTATTACTCTTTGAGATCTGTTGGACCAGTTCAGGTACACCTTTGTGGGAAGTAGACTGACCGTGTACACCTTCTGTTTGGTTTCCTGGACTGACTCGTGTGAGACAGTGAGGTGCATTTCCTTACAGGTTTTACAAGGGCGCTTAAGAGTGCACCGGTCCTCTGTGTGATTGTGTCTGCATATCCGACACTGTTTGCCATCCTTGAGCCACTTTAAGACCTGGTCGGTGTTCAGCTTCTTGAACTCCTCGCAGGAGTTAAGGTAGTGGTCGCGACTGTCCGAATATGGACAGTAAGGTTTAGGCTTGGATTTGGCCCTTGCCTGTGTAGGCTCTGCCCTGGTTGTCCCTGTTTACCTTCTCAGCTACATTGAAGCATACAGTCGGCTTCTCTTTGGGTTGGGCGATTCGTTGATCTTTCCTGGCCAGTCGGGGGCTATTGGTCTGATACAGTGCTGCTGCTTGACTTGAGATGCGCTTTGCTTGAGACTTCGTTTGGAGCTAGGTAGCCAAGTCCTGGCTGTCCTGGCTACAGCCAAGTCTTGGCTGTAGCTGTAAGCGGGCTAGTGCACTGCTGAAGACTGGGACTCTACTGGATTGGCAGTAGGTTGGTTAAAGTGTAAACTAGTTGCCGGTGCTGGGCCACTAGGAAGTTGTGACTGAAGAGGGCCAGAGGTGCTGAGGTGATGACATGCACCGAAGGGTGTGGCACAGGTTGCATCACAGGAGCGGGTGCTAACGCTGGGGCAGGTTCTAGTCTCACAGACATAGGTGCCATGGGTACTGGACCCTCTCACAGGTGTCATTTATCAAGCAGCATATGAGCGATTTTTTACGCATATCTGAACATTTCAAAGTATCACTTCCACCTCTGGCTTAGAGAAATTCTTCTGCCTCTTAGATGCCATTTCGCACAGGTGAGTGCAAGTGGGTGGGTGGTCTGCAGTACCTTATATGGTGTTTTGTGAGGCGGGGTGATTATGGTAATGTATGATAATAGAGGTCATACAAATGCACTACCAGTTTACGAGTGGTTGGCATTTATCAACATATACGTGTGGGTACGAAGGTAATGCCACAGCTCTGAACGTTTGATAAATGCAGAAGGGTTTAGTTCATACACATATACAAGGAAACTTACACAAACATTTACGAACATATTGACCAATGAGGCCCAATGTTTCTATTTCATATAATCTAACATTGTAATGTGTTAGGGCATCCAACCTTAACCACATGAATGGTCTTTAGTTTGAAGTAGGATGTTTCCAGTTCCCACTTCTCATGAAGGCATCATTAGCCCTACAGAAATGCTAGATAGTACTGTGACTGGACATCCAAGCATGTATATATTTACTGTTGTTCCATGCTGTGTGCACCAAAAATGTCTGTTCACAGCTAAACAGTGATACTGTAGCTGCTACCATTGGACTCTGGGGCACTAGAGCAATGGCCAGTTGTGGGTAGAGTGATCCTACTTTTTATCTATCCTTTATTCTGATAAAGGTCACTTTACCTTTGTTCCAACACTGTGCTACTTTGTGCTGATCTCTGCCGAATTGAGTATAAAAGGTATAAAAGGCTATGGCAGATTGCATTCTGTGCCATTCTGGTCCATGCTGGGCTGAGGTGTGCTAGGAAGTGCCCCGTGGAGCTACTTGGGAATGTGTGAATGTAGGGCACTCCCACACATACACACACACACACACACACACACACACACACACACACACAGGGTAGCAGCACTGATACATCAAAGGCTTTTCCACCATGGCGAAACTAACTCGCCTTTGGCAGAATGCAGCAAGATATACAATATACACACACAAACACAAAAATACATACACAATTGCACATGAAAATACACACACAGACATGCAAAGATGCATGTGTGTGCACCCGCATACACACACAAGAACACTCCTACCCAGAAGGCACAGCATG
>OMKZ01025703.1:1791-14001 GCA_900302535.1 Neoniphon sammara
TACAAGCAAACTGACGTTAATTAGGGAAACATAATAACAACTGAATAAAGTTCCAACCTGGCACTGAGATGTGAATCAGCACACACACACACACACACACACACACACACACACACACACCATACATACACACTCCTAGACAGGAACTGACTGATGCAATATGTGTCCAAAGAGGTTTCATTGCACTGCAGAATACAAAACCTGCAGTTCACGTCTTGATTGTAATTGCGAGCCAGTTGAAATCATTACAAGCTCCAGTTATGTCGACGCTGACCAGTTTTACTCGAATTGTTCCCCTTCTTTCCCGGCTATGTTTGGCCGGTCTATTTGCGTGCCTTAAATTTCCCCTGCTATATTTGTGAGCAAAGACCTAAATTCGCCAGCGATGATTGCGTGCTCTATTTCTGTTGGGAGTGAGGAGGAGAGAGGCGGCTGTAATGAGAAGCAGCAGCGCAGAGAGAGAAGTTAGATGAAGAGGAGAACGGAAAAGGAGCATTCCGCTGAAAACAGACACGCAATGGGAAAATAAACGGATTAATAAGAGCAGATCATCAGCATTCGTTCAGCTTAATAGTGAATACACTTGATTGTCAGCTCATATCTGTACATATGAACAAATATATACATATACACACACTGTATTTTATAATATGAGATTGCGGCGGATGGTAACCAACACATTATGTCATAATGGCACATTTTGTAATAACTTTCCAAAATGTAATGAATGTTCCCTGTATTATGTAATAACACCTGCATTTTGTAAAAACTTGCTGTATTTTCTGATAAACCTTCTGAATCCAAAACGTAATACATTTTACCGTATTTTGTAATTACTTATTACATAATGTGGTGACTTTTTTTTTTTAATGAAATGTAATAATTTATGGCATTAAGTTATTACAAAATGTGAAATAATGTGTTACATTTTGCATTCAAGGGGTTTATTACAAAATGCGGCAAGTTGCAGGTGTTGCAGGAAAATGCAGGTGTTATTAAATTAAATAACAGAGGGAAAATGTATAACATTTTGGGGAATTATTACAAAATGTGTTGCTATTACATAATGCGTTGTTGCAAGTGATTTGGGTTGGAACTTGACCAAATAGGACTTCAAAACATCCCACATGTCACATGTCACAGCCAGGCTTAAAGCAAGGTGCATTGTTTTCTTAGAGGGGATGAATACATGGTGCCGTTTTCTGAAGGATAAATAAAATGCAAACATGCATTTTATTATGTACTTTGTACTTTGGAGGGTTGACCAAGTATAGTATAGCCTATGTGTGAGGGGAACACTACATACATTTTCACATTCACTCACACACACACACACACACACACACACACACGATGCTGTTGTATTTCTCAGCACCGAATTTGATGTTTCAACATAATGCTTTTCCTGTTTATTATAAAACTGTGCAGAGACCAGGACACACACACACACACACAGTCAGACTACCTGGAGGTCTAACAGTACCAAGTACAGCACAATAACGGAGTCATTAGATAAGTAGAGCAGCGGTTCATAACCCAAGGCCAGGCACAGACGTGTTTCTCATACTCACATTTATTAGAGATGGTTTATCACAACATCAGGCAGGTCATAAAAAGATTCCCTGCATGAATCCAATAACATGTTAACACAGCTCCTTGTGTTGCATTCATGACACAGTGTTTTCTTCTGCTGGTGATATACAGTATTATCTGTGTATGGTACTACTTTCAGCTAGACCTTGACTAGAACTTATAACAGGTTTACTTTTATCCCATTCACTTGTAAGACGACTTTTAAATATAAATAAATATGGTCATGAAATAGTGCCCACACTCTCAGGATTCAAATCTGGTCACATGGATAAATAATGTAAAATGGGTGCAAAATCCCACAGCTTTAGGCCATATGTGTTTGTTTCCTTTTATGACCCATGAGAGCCTTGAGCGATCCATATTTATTCCTAACATCATGTTACCTGCCAACACCTCACTAGAGTTACGGCGGGGGTATAGACTGCTTGGTCGGCCGTCTTTGTAAGTCATTTTTGTTGTTGCTATTTATTTGAGGGCACGGAAAATGCCTGCAAAACCTCTTTTACTTTCAGCATATTGAATAAAGATGCTGAATGGCTCCACTGCATCCTATCAAATGTGGGAATGGGTATAACACTATAATATGAAGTGTACTGCTGGAGAAATACGGTATATGGTAGTTAAACAAAATTCAGTAAGGTGCAAGAGCTTCACTACTATACTATGAAGCAGAAGTATTCAGTATTTTTTTTTGGTAATGTCTGAGGTTTCAAAATGGATTCCTTTGTACCATGTCAGGTCAGTAAGTGTGTTAATCCCTTGTCTGGGCCAGCCAGACCTTTCTCCTAACTGCACTTAAGTGCTGTGCTGGCAAGGGAAAAGTCTGCCTCAAACTGTTATCAGGTAAAAAAGAGTCCAAAGAGCATTTGGATTTCTTCTAGCAATCACAATCCAGGGCGGTCACAGTGCAGAGAATACCCTTTTTGTTTCTTTCTAGTCCTAAGGTTTGATCAGCTTGTTTAAAAAGTTGTGTTTAGTTTGAAGACCGTTTGTCTATTTTCAGGGCAGTTGCATGGTGAGGCTTGGCGGTGGCAAAGTGGCATTTTTACCAGGTGCACACAGGAGTGTTTTTTCTTGCCTGCGCCCATTTGGCAGGTGCAGCATGTGGGTGTCAGTAACGTTCACGCAGCGCAGTGCAATTGTGGGATCAAGGATTACTGGGATTGGTGCTTTGGGGTGCCCCCCCCCATCCCCTGCTCAGACCAAGTCAAAATCACAGGGTTCAGTTATGTACTGTGTCATTTTTGTAGGCTTTATAAAACAATATACGGATTACCAGATCCTATTAAAAAGCTTACCAAACCTTTCTGTGAATGATATGTTGAACAGATGTACTGTAATATGAATCCCTCAACCAAGAAAAAGTAAAATTCTTCATTCAACTACATACACATGTTGCAATGGTGTGAACGACTGTCTTCAGTGCCGAAATGTCAGTATACACCATGACACACAGTGTGGTTTGTGGAGCTGGACCCATCTATAGATGTCAGGGACTGACTGGGGGATGTCAAACTGTCCCTGTGGTTTGCCACCAAATTCTGCTTGGCTCTTTGCCTAATGTCACTGAACCATTTCCTACAATGGGCAACTGCTCTCTCAGGACCAGAGCGACACATTAACCAAATGTCTCCTTCCAAGCTAATTTAATTTAAGGAGCCATATACTCTTGTCAATTTTATACCTCTGGCAGAAGAAGAATGGAAGATTGATGGGGCAAAAAACATCTTATATTTCTTTAAGTAGCATAGCCCTCCATATCACAAAAGGTTGTAGCCAGTACTTGCAGCACTATATATATATACACATACATACATATATTAAAAGAATAAATAAATAAATAGAATAAATAAATGTGTTGACAAGTAAGACAGTTTTGGCCCTGTTGGCCTTCCATACATTGGTGTCTTCTTGGAAGAAGCTTTTGTGCATCTCTGGAAAGGAGTGATATGATTGGTCACCACACCTACTAATACCGTATTCCTCCTAATCCAATCCCAGTTCTAACTTTGCCACAGCTATAGCTGCCAAATAGCCACACATCAGTCACCAAGATGTGCTCGCGTCATGCTCCTTTGACACTTGTTTCATACAAGTGAAACTGCATTTGAATTATTAACTTTTTTTCACCTGTGTTTTGGGAGAAAAAAGACTTGCTATGATTTAGGTTTTATTTATGTCAAATCTTGGGTTGCGACAATTCGCTGACGTTTTATTGAATTGGAAGCCTTATGGGACACAAGGGGCAAATGGTCAAGCGGCAATGAAAAAGTTGTGGGAGTGAAGGTGAAGCATTAAGGGAGCAAACAATTCGAGTTTCCCATCTGCCAGCTCTGGGATGGGAGTAGAAATCACTATTTTTCCCCATGAAACATCTGTTGAGCTCCACAGAGTAATCCCCAAATGCAGTGCCTCTCTCCAGTCAAACCACAGAGTTGCAACAATTGTGAACTCAAAGCAACACATGGTGATGAAGCTGACAGTCATCTCCTCTATCCCCCCAGCCCAAACAGCCATACTGGCAGACAGCAGCCCTCCTTCTCCTCCTCCTCCTCCTGCCCAAAACTCCACACGAAACCATATTTCTAAACAAACCGCCGCTTATCGACAACAGCGCACAAAAAAATGATATGTACACAAACAAATGCAAAACAGTGAGCCGGCGCTTACAGAATAATAGCAGACAGACAACAACAGAGAGAGAGAGAGAGAGAGAGAGAGAGAGAAGCGCTGAGAAGGAAGCTGTTTGCATTGATTGTTCTGCTGTTTTGTTAATGAGCCCATAAAAGCCGCTGCAAGTGTTTTTTACAGCGAGGCTGGAGAGAAAAAAAAATGACACGCTGCTCTTTGCCTCCAGGCTTTTTCATCAAGGACAGAAGCCCCCTGATTGGGATGTAAACCAGTCGACAGGTCACATCATATCATGTGTGCCCATGCTGTGAAACTTCTTCATGATCTGTATTTGCAGTGTAGCAAGTACAGATCATACAGTGAAACTCCGTTTTTTAAAGTC
Organism: Neoniphon sammara; assembly: GCA_900302535.1. Classification (NCBI taxonomy): domain Eukaryota; kingdom Metazoa; phylum Chordata; class Actinopteri; order Holocentriformes; family Holocentridae; genus Neoniphon; species Neoniphon sammara. Next base: position 6,398 of record OMKZ01025703.1, read on the forward strand.
TGGGTCCATTTCGGTTGGATCGCCCACTGAAACAGCAGAATTTCTTTCTTATTCTTTTAAAATTGTTCACATATTAGCCACATGGGCTAATATGTGAGCTAATACAATAAAACATGACAAACTAGGCTATTGCACTATGGTGTAAGCATGCTAGCTAAAGTGTGTACCAAAATAAATTTGAAACATTTAAGGTGCACCATACAAAATTGGCAAAGGATGATATTGATTTGATGGTTGAGCCTACATCATCCGCCTGACTCAGCGATAGATTTCATGCTTATTCCAGTTTTTTAGTCAGTTGAGTCTGAAGTTGAGTCTAAAGGGTCCTCACTTCAATCGACCCTCAGCAATTCCACATAGTGCACCTTTGACTCTGAAGTTACACAGTTACAAAAAATTGGGGGTCCTGCATCATTACTTCATTCCTCCATGTGTCACATTTCATTTCCCCAAAACCTCTGATCTTATTATGATGCACCTTTGGGAAATGATGCATCTCACTGCTGTGTTCTGGCATTTTCAGTATTATACCTTACGTTGTTTGCTTGTAGATTTGTCCATGTTTCAAGCATAATATCTTAGTAACCACTGATGGGATTTTGATGAAACTTTGGGGCGTGATGCATCTCACCACTGTGTTCTTGAATATACAGTATTACACTGACTGGCCCAAGCTGGGCAATACTATTATATAAGTCAAACATAGGTGGTGCATTTGTTTCTGACTGGCATGCAAAAGGGAGGCTGCATCACCATCATTCTTATTGTCACTGTTTTTAGCGTCAGTGACTAACTCTGCTTTTGGCATAAGGACTGACAGTATGACGGAGATCTGCATCTTGAGATGGGTTACAAACCTCCAGCAGCTCAATTTCCATCTACAAGCTACACTATTCAAATGCATAGTGTGAAGCATTATTGGAATGAACCGATGTGGTACCGCATGTGAAGTCATTTCAGGAGTGTAGGGTTAAACACGACCCCTGATTTCATCATCTACAAACTACTCTATGAGGAAACGTGTGTGTTAGCTTGTTTGATAATGTTAATTTGTTGTCTCCGCTTCGGTGACAAAAGAATATTTGCCACAGGAATGTACACTGCAGCTGAATATGACAGCCGCAGGAATTGGTGCAATTATTGTGAGACACAGAGATTAAGTGTGTGTGTATGAGTGTGTGTGTGCAGAGAGGATAAGAGCAGTCTGTGCCCCCTTTTTTTTTTTTTTAATCTCCAGGACAATCTAAGTTCAGCATGCCACTACACAACAGTTTACTCAGGTGGAAATCTCTCTCACTCTCTCGGAGCTTTTGTTGTGTTCAACACATTGTCCTGAGGGTTGGGCATGCATTTCAGCTTGCAGTTCGCTCTAACAGCATCTTACGGTTAAAAGAGTGGAGGAGGAAGGAAAAGGAAAAAAGTTAGAATCATAATAAATTATAATAATATATTGGATTAATCCTGTCATATTTTGTGCTGGGGTTTGATGATATGGGCTTTTGAAAGCTGAAAGCAATACTTCTCTTCTTTTTTTCCTCTGTTTTTACTGTATTTTTAAATAGCCAACAACATAATACACAGTGACAAACAAAACATAATAATGTACAAAAAATGCGGAAAACAAGCAAAAAAAAGAAAAGAAAATACAGTATATGTATCATATGCATACTCATGCATTATGCTTATATACTCCATATAAAAAGGTTTTTTTCCTGATTGAACCTGCTGTCTGCCGAAAATTTGTGCATTTCCATGCCAAAGGCTTCCAAAAAATTCAGTGTTTCCCCCAGAATTATATTGCTGTCATTCTGTTATTTATCTGAAACAGCATTTAGATCATGGGACACAAACAAACATATATGTATAGTGTCGGTCCTGGGACATTTTGGCCTGTCGGTGTCACTGTGTTAGGCCAATCAGGTTTATATTCAAAATGCTGAACCACAGTGTCAATCCATCATTCCCCCGAAGTTTCATCCAAAACTGGCAACATTGGATCAAAAAAAGGAACCCCATCCATAGTCACTCCCTCTATTGTGAATTATGACGGACAAGGCAAACTGCATCATATCATATCATGCCCTATATCTGATTTTTGATAAGAAGTCAACAATAGTTTTCACTCTATATATCAGTCTAACTCTACTTCATCTAAGGGCTTGGAGCACAAAAAGACCAATCCAACCCTCAACAGTAAGATCCCGCCCTCACTCCCTCCGCCCTCAAAACACACAGATCAATCAGTCGATGCACACAGAGACTCTGTCTATTGTCAGTCTGCCGCTGCCAATAGCTCTTGTCAGTCATTCTCCCCCTGTCAGCCAATCAAAACAGCATCAGCGGGACTGTCAGTGTCTCTCTGTCTGCGGCCGTCTATTTCCGTCTCTACTTTTCGTCGTTTGTCTCCGTTCATCTGGATCTATTTCTCTCTCTCTTTTTCTTCATCTCTCCTCCTGCTTCTGTCTCAGTTTTATACTCCTTTTTTTCCTAACCGTTTTATGTTATTTCTGTGTGTTATGATTTAGGCCTGGTTTATGTATTTATTTTTACTCATTCTCGTTATAGTACTACTTTGACTTTGTGTCGATTACGTGTGGGAGCCTCCGACTCCATTTTGTTGTGCAGCTTGTACAATGACAATAAAGTTGACTTAGACTTTGATTATACATAGCAGCAATTTTGTATTATTGTAAAAAAAAATGTGATCCAATCACATAAATCACATCCAGTGTGGTCCTCAATGTGGTGAAATATTGGTTATAATGTAGTATTACACAGTATGCTTAATATAGAACTGTTTAATATAGATACTGCATACCATCTTTATAGATATTATATCCCACTGTGATTCATTAAGTGACGACTGCCGATGTAGTTGTAGTGGAGCAGCATATTTTCAATACATCAGTTGAAACTAATGATGAACAGGACAATACACAGATACTTGAGGCACTTATGTCAAGTGTCTGAGTGTTTTACACATCTCTGATCACTTCAAAGTATCTGGTTTGTGTTGACAGACACCGTTACTTACACATGCCACTTTGAAGCACATTATAGAATTTTTATTTCACTTTATATATATTTGACTTAATATAGCTGTCCCTTTATATACCTGACCTTTCCTATTGTTTTGTAAACACGTAGCCCGGCATTAGCATGGGTTCGCAGTATAGCTGTTTGTTGTTTTACATTACCAGGTTATAGAGTACATGTTGTATATAACAACTCATGTCTCCTGCTCCTGCCTCCTGGCCCGTGATGTCATGGTTCCTTCGCTCCAGACCTGCAAGGTTTTAGGGCTGAAAAAGTCAACACAGGAACCGGTTTTATCGTCTCTCCGGCACGTGGAAAAGGACTAAAAATGATGCCACCTTGGTAGCTGTGTCAACATTGTAGTCGTGCACTGCCTATTTTTCGGAAACACTGTATTTGCATTTTTTTTTCTCTCTTTCTTTTTTTTCTTGTTTTCTGTATTTTGGTTATCTGCTTGCTGTGTCCCTCCTGTGTTCCTGTAGCCCTGCCCAGCTTGCTCTTCCCTCCACATCTGCTCTGCATCAGCCTCATCAGCCCTGCCCTGCTCCCTTTGTTCCCCCCAGCCAATCAGCTCCTTACCTGTTCTCCTGTGTAGTCACCTGTTCCCTATACCCTCGTTAGCTCAGGTTGTATTTAAGTCCAGTTGTTCAGTTCGGTCTTTGTTGGATCATTTGTTCTGTCGATTTTGCCTGCTTGTATGCCTAGTTGCTGAACTCTAGTTATGTATTTTTGGTTTGCTATGATAAATATGAGTTTTTTTGGTCCTGTTGGCTTGCCGTCTCCTGCATTTGGGTCCACTTGCTCCACTCCATGTAACAAGCACCATTAACCTGCAGCAGGTCACCACAGTTTAACACATTAATGGTAAACCCTGCCAAAAATAAGTAATGAAATAAATCCCACCTGTGATGGGTTCAGCTCATATTCATCTATTCCCCTATTATGTGTAATTGTACAGCATATGCTTGCAACCCAAATTCTTCATGTATGAGCTGCTCGTTGGTTTATGGACCTGTACATTGTGTAAACTACTTTGGTAATACTATTTCTGATTAACAGCCATGGCAATAATTGCAAATAACTGAACTGAACCCAAATTAAAAGCACTGTTCTATTGCCTGTCATTCCTGACATTCTCCAACAGCAGGATCTATGTGACTCTGTCATGGTCAGTGAATCTCTACCTCCTCTCTCTCTCTCTCTGTCTCTCTGTCTCTTCTCTCTCTCTGCCGACTGAAACAATATCTGTTTTGCCTTATGACTTATTCTGATCTGTTCTTCTGCCTCTCTCTGTCTCTCATTCTTGTTTGTTTCTCTTTGTGTCATCATATCACTCTCTCTTTTTCTCTCTGGTCTCATCTGGTTGCTCGTCTCGCTTTATTTCTGTCTTTGTCTCCATAGTGAAGCAACAAGGAAATTAACTCCAAACTTGGAGGCTGATGTTATCCCCACTTAGAAAGAGAGAAGGAAACAGAAAGAGACAGAAATCAACTTATATTGTTTATGTGCTTTTCATGCCGATGAAGCATGATTTGAATAGACAGTGCAGACACTGCCAAAAACACCCAAGTGAAGTTTTGTATTGAGTCATAACATTTTCCTTGAAACAAATAAGAAGAGGTGAGATGATTTTGCTTTCACTTGCTCCAGGAATTTTATAGAAACAAATATGCATCCTCTGACAAAAGGCAAAGTCCTCTAGAATCACGTAAATACTAAATAATAAACTTGATTTGTACAGCACCTTTCCGATCATAGTTCCAGAGTGCTTCACAAGAGCAAAAATGAAAAGGCAGAATCCAATAAAAGTTATGCAGAAACAATGATAAAAACATGAAATAATAGGATACTATTAAAACAAGATATGCAATGGTGTAAGATATACAATGAAATAAAATAGATAATACAGCATAAAAAGAACACAGCAGAGGCACAGCAAGGACAACATAACTAAGCGAAAGCATGTTTAAAATAGTGTGTTGATGTTCAGGGGATTTTCAGATGAGGACAATGATGTGGCTTGCCTGAAAACGACACTTTATTCAAGAGAAAGAAATGAAACAAGTTGATTTGCATTGAAACAAGGTGATATTTAGTCTGCTTAGCTTCAAAACAAGCACAAATTTGCAATAGCTGTGACCATGTACGCGCCTGCATCAGCACGTGCGTGCATTCATAACACAACCTCACACACACTTGACCTCCATGGCCAATGTTGGCCTCAGGTAGGAAGTTGCGGTTGCTATAGGATGGGCCACACCACTGAATAAGCAACATCTGCTGAGTCCAATGATGCCTCCCACAAGAGTCTACGGCAGACGGTTCGTAAGTTATGAAAGAGGGCGTGGCTAAAGTGTAGGGGGCGGGGCAAGCCATCACCAATGAAAGTGTCTGTGTGTATGTATATGTCTATATGTGTGTGTGTGTGTGTGTCTTTCTACAAAGTTTAGCCATGTTACATGAATTCGTTTGGAAGTTATGCACCTTTTTGTTATAGGCCACTCCCACTGCCACGCCTCCTCAGTCCACATGACCGAGCTTTCTACAAAATCTCTTTCCACAAAGTCTGTGAATCCATTTTGAAGTTATGCGCCTTTTTGCGAAAGGTCACTACCATTGTCACGCCCCCTTTTAGCCAATTGGCATGAGCACACACACATATTTCAGACACACACAGACACAGACACACACACACACACACACACCCTTGACCTCCATGCCAAATTTCAGCCTCCTAAGGTGAAAACTGTGGCTGCCACTGGGTGGGGAAATTTTTGTGGACTTGGAGACTGACCAACCGAAAGAGCAAGCTACAGAGCTGCTGGTCGCAGCTGATAAAAATACGATTTTAAGACTCAGTGCTGAGCTATATGACATGTTACAATGGAGCAAGTATGCTTTTACTACATTGAATTCAAATGAATATTCTTTATAGGCACAAACATTACATGAGCAGAAATGTCAAATAGAAGTATCTCTGTGTGTTTCTTTCCGACTCTCATCCTGTTTCTCCCTTTCCTCCTCTCTCTCTCTCTCTCTCTCTGGCTTGCTGTTAATTTTTCCTTGTTGCTTCGCTTGATCGGTGATTGAACGCCACCGGGTGTTCAGAGCAAATTTCACACGTGGTCGAGACCAGCTAACCGACTGCAAAATCCCCCCTCAATCTTCACCTCCTGTCTTCATCCCATTTCCTCCTCCTCCTGCCTTCACCTCATCATTCCTTCTCATTCCTCCTCTCACCTCCCCCGCTTGCTCATCCTTCTCCATTTCTGTCCTGTTCGTCTCTGCATCGTTTCCAACTCGTCTACCTCTCCTGAGTGTGTTTGAGTGTGTGACACCCCTGTAGACCTGATAATGCAGAGTGTATTTTGGCATCTCAGTATATGTGCATACACTGCAAGTCATTTAGTCTCCTCCTCAGAGTTAAAATATTGTGTTTCTTCAAACAAGGTCAAAAATCTGCCAGTGGGATGAGATAATCCCACTTGTTTCCAATGCTAATCAACTTGTTTCCAGAATTTTCTTGAATGAAGTGTCACTTTCTTGATCCTAGTGGGCTGATCTGCCTTATTCTGCCTTGTTTCAACATATTTATACTTGTTCCCAGAAAAAATCCTGAAAAACTGCATTGGAAACAAATGAGATTATCTCATCCCACTGGTAGATTTTTTTTTTATCTTGTTTGAAGAAAAACACTTAAACATGAGACTAAATGACTTGTAAAAATTTAGATTTTTTTTTTATAGTGTGTAAAATGTAATCTCTCAGATATTCTGTTTCAGTGAGCTCTCATATTCACCTCATTGTTTTATAATGAATATGTTGATGTTTTTGTAATTTTGCTCACCCTGCCTTTTCATAAAAACCACATTGTCATTAAGTTCTGCTGCTACTGACAGTAGTGCTGTGTTTTAATATCCTGTTGATTCTTGAATCCAGACATTTTATCATACCTTTTTAGGGATGCATACATCTGTTTTTCTGTGGCTGATATTCCATATCCTTCCACCCAGACCAGCTGATACCACCGCCGACATGCATTTTTGTAAGAATCACAATACAAACGCAGGTGCAGAAATGCTGCCCAGGACAACCGCAGTCTTCTCTGTTGGCCACTGAGCAGCCCACCTGGAGCTGATGGCGGTTAAGTGCCTTGCTCAAGGGCACTTCAGCTATGCAGAAAGGTGAGAGTGCCGTTCTTTGACTCCCCCAACACACATTTTTTCATGCCACTCTGAAAAGTCCAAACTTGGGACCTTGCTGTCAGAAGCCCGCTTCTTTAACCTTTGGGCCTTGACTGCCCCCTTTTTCTTTCCTGCCCCGTTCATGCTCCTCTTTTTTCGTGTTCTATCCTAATGCATCCACCTTGCTCTCCTTTTCAACTACTCTCCTGTTTTCCACTCCTCTCCCCCTCGATTCCCCTCCTCCTTCCTCCTCTCCATTACTTTCCACTTCTCTCCCCTAACTCTCAATCCCTCTCGTCCTTGTCATCCCACCGCCACTGCGAGGGCGGGGTGGGGGGGGGGGGCGCCCCCCCCCCCCCCCCCTCCCCCCCCCCCCCCCTCCCC
>OMKZ01025715.1:13342-27145 GCA_900302535.1 Neoniphon sammara
GGTTGTTATTTTAAAAGCACATCTCACTAGCAACAATCCCATGGTGTGTGTGTGTGTGTGTGTGTGTGTGTGTGTGGTTTTCTAGGCGGGCATCAATGTGAACATACGCAACACGTACAACCAGACGGCTCTGGACATCGTCAACCAGTTCACCACCTCCACAGCCAGCAAGGACATCAAACAACTGCTGAGAGGTCTGTAGCTGTGGTTTTACCATTTTATTTTTCATTTTTGATGCTTTCCTGATGATTTTATGAGATTTGGATTTCATGTTGAGACAGCGGCACAGGAAAAAGGGGAGGTGGGATTGCTGAAAGGTAGAGAAAGGGGTTAGAATAAAAATTTGTGCCTCCTAATGATGTGGCTTAGATAATTTCTCTTTGTCTTTCTGTGTAGAAGCATCAAGTTCTCTTCAGGTCAGAGCAGTGAAAGACTACTGGAACCTCCACGACCCCACCGCCCTCAACCTCCGGGCTGGAGATCTCATTATGGTACATGTTTTTGTATATGTTTGTGTTTTTGCGTGTTGAAAACAAAAGTGTCTGTAACAGCAGTGTCGTAAGTCATTGCCTCATTCCCCAGTACTCTTTTGTTTTTGGTTGAGTTGTTGCACTCCAACAAACTCAGTGACTCTGACATACTCATGCTTTATGTCTTGGGGCTTAATACTCGACAGTGGCTCCACATCCTCCGTTAAAACCCACAGAATTTTCTTTTTTCTTTATGTTTGCCTTTACTTAATTGTGTTTTTGATATTGCAGTTCAGTGGCTTATTTACACATGCAGGTTTAAAGAAAAACACCAAATTTCTGGGAGATTGGTCCATTGGTCAATTTAAGTGTTACGTGATGAGAACAGGCACCAAAATCATCCATGTGTCCCCGGTTGATCATTCGCTCTGGTGCTCCATGCTAACATTTAAGCATTCACAGATTTTAAAAATGAAATATGAGCCCAATAAAGGCAGTGTAGCTAAGTTTTATTTTTGAAGCTAAGGTATTCATCTACTGCAATGATTTTTAACTTTGCATCGTTTTTTCCCCCCCCTTCACTTTTGAAAGCTTTCTGTCATTATGGCATGGAGCACCAGACTGAAAATCTGCCAAGGAAGAATTTAGTATTTGTGTATTTCCTTAAGGCCTAGGCTTATGTGAGTCAGAGTTGGGATTAGAAAAGGTTTGTTATGATGTGAGGGATGTGAACAATAACTAGTTGCACAAGTTAATACCTTTTTAAAACGTGCAGAGCATGTGGTAACTCTGTATCTGTTTGTATAACTGTTTGTCCCCTCATACATTTTTCTTGGCAAATCAATTCAAATGCAAGTCTTTTTTTTTTATACCTGTTGGCAGCTACTTCACTGTGAATTTTCAGTGGAAGGGGAAGCACAGGCGATGTAAGGATTATGTGAAGAACGCTCTGGGGAAGTAACTCTAGTTGTTAGGATTTGTGTGGGATGTTGCAGAGCAATTTGGTGTACCCTGAAAGAGAGACCACAGCAGAGGAGCAGGCAGAAACTTGCTCCTGTCAGCTCTCTCATTACCGACTTATTTGCTCTTCCCCTCTCACACACTGTTTGCACACTCATTCCTGTGTGTGCATAATTGTGTGTTTGTGTTTGTGTGCTTATTTCTGACTGTGTGCGTTTTAATATCGCTGTACGAGTAATTCTGACATCCCAGACTCCTGTTTGAACTCGCATGTTGTGATGCTGTGTCCCGACCGAAGGCAGAGGTGTTTGCTTTCGTCCTCTCCAGGCATTTTGTTAGCACTCACACGGAATAGACTGTGTATTTTCAGCTCATTGGCTCCCTCATTATGGTCTTAAAAGCATGCCTTGAGGAGTCACAGAGAGCTGACAGGCATATTTAGAGTTGACATATAGTTGACAGGGTAAAATGTGGGCAAAGCAAGTTTTCTTTTTTCTGCAGTGTTCCAACTGAATTATATTGATTTATTCATATGGTATATTTGGCTCAGTGTGGGCCAAGGAGAAATGAGGTGATGTAGCCAGGCTTTTTTTCCCCATTGTTATTAGTGTATTAGAAATAATTTGTTTTACACAATTTTATTGAGAAAGTAATTTTACAAATGATTTACTACTACTGTTACTACTACTACTATTAATAATCATGACAATGATAATAATGATAATAATCCAAAAAATATTATCCAGTGACTACTTAGAAAATGAGCAGCTTTGACTAGCAATATTTTGTCTTCCTAATTCGTTTAAATTTGAATGGCTTGCGCTTGTGATGACACACAATTTAGACAAAGTGTACATGTGATTGTTGGTTTCAGGTCTTGGAGCAGCACTCAGACGGCCGGTGGAAAGGCCACATCCATGACACCCAGCGGGGGATGGACCGGGTGGGCTTCTTCCCTCCCTCTGTGGTGGAGGTCCTCAGCAGGAGAGCGGGTAGAGCTATAAGAAGCTTGCACACAAACCATGCATGCACTTGAAGGCGCTTGTCGACACATTGTGCATAGTATGCATACATACATATTTAATCGTATCAGGGATTTTTTACAGTCCAGTTATCCTAAGGCTAAAGAGGCAGCTCCACAGCCCTTTTGACCCCAAACTAATGAGTGGTTAGTTTTGGGGCTAAGTACCAATCTCACACTTAATTTGAAGTGCATCGTGATGCATTACAAGCAGATTACAAGATCATTTGAAGCCTAGATAAACTATACTTAAAATATAATTATCAGGCAAGCATCAGAATATTTCATTCAGTTTAACGTCATGCCATTAACTACATATAAACTATTCAAACTCCTACATTTTTATGCTTTCCATTTCATTTGGGAAATAAAAAACATACGATTAAAAAGAAATCATGTACAGTATATTTGACACCAGACCGAAGCCGGGACTAGACTCTGCAGAGTAAATAGAACTTAGACCTGGGCTGACCTAGAGCAGTGTTAACATGGATATCCTGGTCTAGGGCAATGGATATTCCTGGGCTAAGACTATGCCATTTCAGAAGTACTCTTGACACTTGTGCACAAGCAAGCTCTCTGTCCCGTCAGCATGTGTGGTTATTGGCAAGTTCGACATGCTCGCAAACCTTGTAATTTAATTCCGCTGAACAAAAGGAATATGAATTCTCTGCTGGTTTTGCAGCTGTAAATACTCATTGACATTCAAACAGCAGGGCGAGCACAGTAAGAGGTCCAATAACAGACTGGGCTAACCAACAAACACATCTAGATGCACGCCACACACTGTCTAAAAACACTGCACGTTTTCATTTCCAGCCGCAAGCTGGGTTACACACTCAAACACACACATGCACACACGCACACACAGACATTAATAGGATTACTATGGCCAGATTGGGAAGTGTCAGCTCAGTGCTAAAGCCCTTACAGTCTACGTTGGGATATTGTGTGCTGCGTATGTGTATGAATGTGTGTGTGTGTGTGTGTGTGTGTGTGTGTGTGTGTCTGGGTTTGCTCATGCTTGAGGCAAGAGAGACAAGAGAAAAAGAGTCCGATTTAAAGCCCAGAGTCGGTGACAGGTCCTTTGCTCAAGAGGCAAACTCAGCAGAGTGTGTGTCTGTGTGTGTGTGTGTGTGTCTGTACTCAATGATAATGTCAACGGTGTCAGCAACCGTGGACCGACACACACAAAAGCAGAGTAAGCCCTCTCAGCAGTGCTGGTGATCTTACACTCCCATTCAGCAGCTCCTTATGTAACAGCAGAAGGGATTTAGACTGAATTTGCCCTCTTCTAGCTGTTGTTAGATCTATTCAGTGAATGGAATGGATGATGAAGTTCATAAGATTTCATTTCTGCAGCAGTAGAAAAGTGGTTTTCAGCTGCCGTCTTACAGCACCTGCAGACTCCCGTGCCCGTGCGCACATCTGTATGCGTTCACACACACACACACACACACACACACATGCATGCAAACACACAAACACCTGTGCATGTTCGCATACTGCATTCCCTCACTCATGCATGTCCGCCTCAACCCAAACCTGTTTCCCTGACCTTAGGGGGCACCCTCTCTCGTCAAGCCTCGTTGCCTTGCCAACGACAACACTTCCTGTCCAGAGCTCCACCCTCAAGCCTCGGCCCCGCCCCTCAGACCGATGACTCTTACACCCTTGGCTATGAACACGCAGGTACACACACACACAAACACACTTCGGACATTCGCCAGAGATGGACTTCTACCCTCTCTTTCTTTCTGCCTGTGAGATGTTCTACTCCTCCAAAGAGCATTTCCCTTCCAGCCTCTGTGGACTTGGTTCATCCCGTCCCTCCCAGTCAGCACCCTGACCCAAGTCTCCCCTCGGTCAGAACCCCGGGCTCCGCGCTGCTCTCTGGTGCCCGCAGCGACGCTAAATGTCAGCTTGATAGGTCAACTCCTGGCTAAAGTTTGTGTGGAGTGCACAGTGTGTGAGTGGAGGTGTGTTCACTAGGTGCTAAAGTGTGTGTGTGTTTGTTAGGTGCTCCACCTGGCAGTCAGCTCTCAGCCCCAGCTAGTCCTGCTAGCCCCACTCAGGACATTTGGGTCCTCAGGAGCTCTCCCACTGGTAAGAGTGTGTGGTGTGGCCCCTAGCATCCTCCACCCCCACCTTCACCTTGTGTGAACCCTGCAGACCGGCTCCTAACCCTGTGTGTGTGCCTGTAGTGCCCCGCCCCACCCCCCTCCAGCCTCAGTGTGTGACGTGTAGAGCCTAATCCACCTACCAGTCCACTGTCAATCCCAATCTAGCAAGTCCTCACTTCAACTCCCAACTTGCTCTGTCACATAGAGAATAATCAGCCTACTGCTTTTGCAATTGCAACTCTAGACTGCAGAACACCTGTAAGTTGATGATACACGAGAAATTATTTAGGGCAAATTTAGGGCAAAATTTGGCAGCAGTTTTTGCTGGAAATATTTTTTCACTGAAATATTTTGTCAGTTGGAAATCTAGTCAGACTTGATCAGAGAGCCTCCTTTGCTGGCAATGTTTCAACAATTTAGAGACAGTAAAATTGGTCAGGTGACTTGTCCTCAGCAGAAGATATTTCCAACAACAATGGCGAATGGGGCGAAGTTGACCAGGTTCCCTTATTCTCCCTGACTGTAAAACAAACATATAAATTGATTTATGTGGAAACAGTCCTTTTGATAACCCATCGCCCAATTGTTCATTGCCCATTACTGGCAAATCATGCCCCAAATTTGCCCATGTATCATCAGCTTTAGGTTAGCAGAATCCATTAATTTTTAAAATTTGATTTAAGATCCACCTTACTCTGTGACCTTTCAGTGTGACTGATGTGCTGCACCTGCCTTTTTTTTCAGAGTACTTGGTCTTTTTCTGTTTGTTTAGCTTGTTTCTATTTTTATCCACTGGAAGCATTTTGTGTTTTGTGCTTAAGGCATGATGGAAACTATTGATCCACAAAGAAGTTGTATAAAGAAATAACTGTTTTGCTATTCTTTATTTCGTACTGATATATCACAACAATGATTAAAGCTACATCCAGTTTATGAAGCTTTTACATTTGCTGTACACTCACACTTTTACCAGACAGTCAGTGTCAGGTAGCTCTGGGAAAAATCCTCTCCTGCACTGGAAGTGTTTTATGTGTCTTTGGAATGGAAGAAGAACTCGCCAGTTAGTATGAGCAGTAACAACCACCATGGCTGAACAGACAAAGAAAAGAGTCACCCACACAAATGCACCCTTCATTAACAGAAACTTCAAGGAAATGGATATCACAGTACCACCCACACTGTTTGATTGACAGGTGATCTCTGGGAAGTACAGTGCAGAAACACCACAGCAATGAGCGCTTAGCACCAAAGATGGAGACAAAAAAAAAGAGGGACTCAAGGATTACCACTTTAACTTGACTTACCTTTGTGTACCATCCACCAAGACAGAGTGGGCCTCTGTTCAGTCATCTTAATACCTCCCACACCCCAAATCTCCCCACCAACCTTAGAGGGACGTTATCCCCCCGTCTTTATCCCTCTTTATCCCAAAGCGTTGACCTTGCCTACAGTGTCACCCTGCAAATCCCAGCTCAACCCAACAACACACCCCACCCCACCATTCACCCAAAAGGCTAATGATCTTGTAACCATAATTACCCAACACATGAAGGTAAGTGTCACCACTCCCTTAGATCCCCTGAAAACATCTTCTATCCCCATATTTCTCCTGATGAGATTGTATCTGCCAAATTTTTTTTTTGGCAGCTTGGTACTGTACTTACCTTAATAAGTCATATAATCTAGTATTGAGTCTTAAAGGGCTATTTTTCTTAAAATCCGTGAATACATCTGATCCTCATCCCATGGGCAGATGCTTCATACATTTTAAGAAAAATAAGATTTAAGACTGAATGGGAGGCCAAAGAACTGTCAAGATGGACATTTTTGCAGTTTACTCAGACTTCACACCGTTGGTTACCATTTCCATTTCAAAAGTCTCGCTTCTACTCCCAAATCCCAAACTCCCAAATCTCACCTCTTTTATTGTTGCTCTCCCTCTCTCTCTCTCTCTCTCTCTCTCTCTCTCTCTTTCTTTGTGTTTCTCTCTCTTTGTTTTCCACATTTTCCTCTCTCAGGTGACAGAAACAGTGTTGGGAGTGCGGGCAGTGTGGGCAGCAGTCGTAGTGCCGGTAGCGGTCAGAGCTCGGAGAGCGGCCACAAACAGAACGGCACTCAAACGCGTCACAACTCTGACACTGGCAAGGTTAGATCTGATGACTGAGACCGCTGACATTTATCACAAATAAGTGCAGGCCGCGAATTTGTTGTGAGAGAAAGTAAATAATTCACTGTTCCACTCTGCAGTACACCTGCTATTTAGACAAAATCTCCCCCCATAGTCAGTTTGATTTAATTCTTTGAAGAAATGTATCATTTTCAGACTTGGCACTGGATTAAGCAGTGTAAGTCTCAATAAACAGTCATACCTTCTACAAAATTTGTTAGTAATCCATTTAAAGTGAAGCCGCTGCGCGCCTGTGATTAGCAGCACTATTTACTTCGCTCGCTCTTCCTCTGTGTTTTTCTGTGTGTAGCTGCTGCCCTCTGCTGGTGAATCAGCAGACCATCTCCACACTGCAGGAACAGACCACAGCAAACAGGCAGATGGATCCACAGGTGAGTCAGGAAATTCAGCTTCTTCTTGCTTGTCTTGTTTCTCCTTTATTTATTTATTTTTATCTGTCCCAGCGTCTCTCATATTACTGAGGACTGATGTGTATTTCTCTTTTATGAAGCCCAATTAATCCAAAACAACCATGGTTGCGGGAGAAAGTAAACCCAGCTGTTCTCAATTTTGCCACTTTTTTATGTGCAAAATAGTGTTGACCCCTTTTTTAAGGGCAACATGAATTTTAAGACCAAAATGCATAACAGACATCATAGTAAGTAGTGTCATACTGATATTAGATATATAATGCAGGAAAAAGGATACATTATTCCTTTTCTGAAAAATAAATGTTTTTGGTGATTGTGTTTTGATGATCACCAACTGGAAATCATAGTTTATCCACCTTTTTATTTTCCACCACATCACAGAAGGTAGCTCTTGAGATTATAGTTTAACTTGTAGGAGTGAATTATTGTCATAGATTAATTGTTAACAGCGCTATCCCGCATTTCAGAATTGCACACTCTTGTGTTTTGCATTAAAAGCAAATATGTCACTGCAGAAAACATAGCAGTCTTGCACCTGTCCTGCAGACTGAGCTGGTCTTGCTGTAGGACTGAGAGGAAATGAGACGGAGCAAGAGAGAGTCGGCTTACCTCACCTCACCACTGAAACCAATAAAACCAGCAGCTTCTCCTAAAAACACAACCCGTAAAAACACCAGATCACTTCTATAAGGAAGCAATAAATGCCAACAAATTTTGCCTTTGAAAGAAAGAAGTCTTTGTGTGTGTGTGTGTGTGTGTGTGTGTGTGTGTGTGTGTGTGTGTGTTGGATATAAGTGGCAGGTATTGAAAGAAAAAACTAGAAAAGGTATTCACTGAACTTCAGATATTTGTGCTGACTAAGGACTTTACAAAGGTCTCAGCTGTTCTTTTTGAGAAGTGACGTGCTGAATGGAGCCAAGTATCTCTGTTGACCTCGGGGTGAATGCAAAGGAGGGATGAAGTGAAGGAAAAAAGAAAAAAGAGGAACTAGAAGAAATTGGGAGTGGCAGGGAGGGCTCAAGGGGAGGAGACAGGAAAATAAGCGGCATGAGCAAAAAAGCTGAAAAATATCTCTGAGAAAGAGGGAGAAGACTGAATACCACGAAGTAGAAGGAGGAGGAGAGAAAACAGAAACTGATTTGTTGACTTAAAGAGACGTCTGCAGCGTGTGAGCGGGAGGCAGAAAGAAAGATGAAGTGCAAAACAACAGCTCTGCCACTCTCGTTCCTCCTGAAGGGTAAGGGATCATGCATTGATTTGACAGGGTGTTTCATCGTTTCTGTCACAGCTGCGGGGGTCAGCGCTTATTCATAGTTCATAGAATTCATCATTTCTGCCACGGGAAACGAAATGTTAAATGTTGCGTGGGCAGTCAGGTCGCGTTAGCGCTTGTTTTTGTTTTGTTTTTCATGCATTGGGACAGAATGAAGGCAGACAGGGACAGTGTGGATGACACAAGGGAACAACATCTCTAAACGAAGCAGTTTAGTCTTATACCAATGGGGGTCTCAAGCATATTTCCTATAGGAACCTTATGGAGAACAGGCTGATGCATTAATAGTCTTCTGTGCTTGAGTGTTGCGTTGTCAAAGGCAGAACATTGATGTTAACCCCATTTGATTCTGTCTCTGCTCTCATATGGTCTTTAGTGTGTACGCTGCAAAAAAAGACAAAAAATGAAGGGATTTAATTTTGAATCTAGACTTGGGAATGGCGCTGAAAATTTGACATGACTCCAGTGAAAAGAAAAAAATGTCAGAAACCACAAAAAAAAAAAAAGAATCCAGATTAAAAAGAGGATCTGAAGTGATTCTTTAGTTTTTCAGTTGGAGTTCAGTTCAGTTGTTGGACCTTACTTGAGGATATTTTTGGTCAAATCATCTTATTGCAGTGGCATATAGTTATCTGTTTTCAAAAAATGTAACTTTTCTTAGGAACCTGTGTCAATTATTTTTTGGAAAGAGGTCATAGTGACATGAATCAGGGAGTCTTTTTTCTTTTTATGGACTGTACAGTGTAGCTATGTGTTGTTTTTCCTCTGTCTTCAGTCTTGTAAATAGTAGTGTGTTTTTGAATACTGGACTGGATGAAGTCTCTCTCTCTCTGTGTGTGTGTGTGTGTGTGTATGTGTGTGTGTGTGGTGTGTGTGTGTGTGTCAGTCTGTCTCGCCCCAAGGCCAAATAACTCTTCACTAGGTGATACTTTGCTCTCTGGGGAGACTCGGGGCCCCTCACCTTAACAACAAAAGGAAAGACAGAAATAGACAGACACAAAAAGAGAGAGAGAATTAAAAATAGAGAAAGAAATGAATAAACACAACATCCTACTGAGAGACACTGAAAATCTGGACTGAAAAAAGGTGATAGGCTTTGTCCTCAGGGCTTCTAGACTTCGGATTGGCTGCTAATTCTGTATCTTATGAATCACTTTGTAAAAGTCGCCATTATAGACTTGCTTTTATATGTCTTACCCTGCTTATGTTGCCCTTTCTCTGGGTTTTATCTGTCCTTTATAAAGTGCTATGTTACTGTGTTACCTTATTTAAGTTCCACATAAATAAGGAGTATTGTAAAGAAATGGAGATAGTCTAAGTGAAGGGCAGATTGTGCGTGTCAGAGTGGGAGGCAAAGAGCAAAAAGTTAGAGAAAGAGGGAGCGATCAAAACCTTTGCCTTGGGCAAAACAGAGACAAAGATGGAGAAAATGGGAAGAAAGGTGCATTCTTCAGTGATCTGTGTAATATGTCAAGACTGTGTGTGTGTGTTGAGTCATGAGTGCGTTCACTGGGCTTTCAGATCAGCTAGATAACACAGCTTCACTCAACTGGAGAGCCTCCACACACCACTTACCCAGACATCTGCACAGAGAAAATCAGAAAACAGAAATATTGTAGTTTGCTGCACTACTAGCTTGTCTGTGTAACAATATCATCATTCAATGTCATTATCTGATATCCTTCAATATCTCCAGAACACAGAGGATCAAGCCTGTAAAAGTGTTAAGAAAAGTATTTAAGACTGAATAAGAGACCATATTGCTAGATAAATCTGGCATTATTTTCAGTGTAAGACTTTGATTCACATACCAGAAACTAGCTATTGTTGACAATTCGCTCTGTGTTTGTCTGGGTGTAACTTGGGATTTTCTTTGTAACAATGTTTTCTTCTTCCCCCTCAGGGTTTGGTGACCCTGCAGTCGCTCACAATAACACAGACTGAAGGTTGTTGCCCTTTAGGATTGATAATGTGTGTTTTCTAGGTGGTCCCCGTCGGCAGGTCAACGGCGCTCCTCAGAAAGGCTTCGTCAGGCCAGAACAGCTCCTGGAGGGCAAGGTGGGTTAGATAACAGGAGCTGCAGGTGTGTTGCATGTGGTGTGGGTGTGGGTGATATGCCTAATATGTTTTCTTCTGTTATTAGGACTCTGAGGCCATTTACCAGTGGTTGTGTGAGTTCCAGCTGGAGCAGTACACATCCAACTTCATCAATGCTGGATACGACGTACCAACCATCAGCAGGATGACCCCTGAGGTGTGTGTGTGTGTGTGTGTGTGTGTGTGTGTGTGTGTGTGTATTACACACACGTGTGGTTTAAGTGTACTATGTGTGTATTATTTTAAAATCAATAAATAATGACCACAATCATTCTGAGACACTATTATAATTACTAAACCAATATAATTACTAAACAAATTATTAAACCAATGTGGCCAATAGTGAGTAGATTGGCAGCCTCTACCAGCCTCTCCTCTGCATTCTCCGTTGTGTAACTCCAGAGCAGATTTGGTGGCAAATCTGCTGAATTGCTTTACAGCACAAAGAAAGATTACAGTGGGAGGAGTGAGAGGCTGATAGGGAAAACCACTTCCAACATGTTGATGCTCTTAAGTCAAAGAGAAAACCAGCGACATCTGTGAGGCCAAGGGGGAAAGTAGCCATGTCCTTGTTTGCCATTGGAAACAACAAACTGGAATTTTATGGCATTTTTGGATGCAGCAGCATTAATAGTACCACTGGGTAGAGGTAAAGGCTACCAATCATCTTGACCATGGTCTATTTTGTTTATGGTAATTACACCAAGGTATCACAGTTAACTTAATAATAGTACAAGCAAAATGCTACACATAGAATCTTTAGGTAGCACTCTTCCCTCTCTTCCCCATATTTTATCTCCATAATTATTTGAATAGCAGCACACCTTACTGTATACTGCATATGCCTGCTGTTACACTGTATTTTACTTTTTATTTTCTTGCAAACCCAGTGCATTTACTGTGTAGGATGAAGCATTTCTTTTCAACTTGTATTTTGTGATGTGTTTATAACGTAATGCAGGAAAATAATACACAGTATAGCCCTGTTCTGCTAAATAGTCTGAGCAAGGCACCAACAAAGCTCAGGGTAAGAGTTTGATTCCCACACTGCACTCATGTCAGGGTTAGGGTTATCAGTACCATGAAATGAAATTGTTTGCTGTATTATGACAAACTTTTTTTGGAACATTGATTCACTATCAAAATGTTTTCACCATGAAAACGTTCCTGAAAGACAGCATAAAACAGAGCAAAACAGCATTAGTTTTACTTTACAGATGCATTTTCAAGGCATAAGAATCCAATGCACATTGCACAAGGCAATGTACAATTCTGCAATCTGCAGTTCTCCAGTGGTAAAAAGTTCTTCCTGGTGAAATGAGTGACCTTCAGTTTGAGTAGAACACATCAAATTCATTAGAGTGTGACCCTTAAGTAAAACACTTTCATAACAAATGACTGACCAATCATGTGGTTGTTCTTCAGGATCTGACAGCCATTGGAGTGACCAAACCCGGCCACCGCAAGAAGATCTCAATAGAGATTGGCAACCTGAGTATCCCTGAGTGGCTGCCTGATTATATTCCTGTAAGAGAATACCTCTGATCTCCAAGTCACACATTGTAAAATCCATAAAGCAACACACACCCTTATTGCAACTACAGTATTTCTCTTTGTTTTGTGATAATACTTTGAATCAAACCAGAGGTCTCCAACCATTTGCCATCTTTACTCGAGGCTTTCGTGCCGTCCAAAGAATACAGCAGCCTACTTCACTGGTTAATTCAGCCCCTCTGGTTGAAGGCGTGTTAAGCAGTGAAGTCAGGGGTGATTGGTTGGCATAAAAATCTGGGTAATGATGGCACATAAATCCCACTACTATAAACCAGCCAAGCACATCATCTAGGATGGTTGTGGCATTGTATTGATTTCGAAGCTCACCTGCCTAATTCCTTTCTGCTTCTGTCCATCTCTTCTTCTTTCGCTCAGTCGGACCTGGGGGAGTGGCTGAGTGTGATTGGACTGCCCCAGTACCAGAAAAGATTGTGTGAGAATGGCTACGACTCCATCACTATCGTCAAAGACATAACCTGGGAGGACCTGCAGGAGATAGGCATCACCAAACTGGGTGAGGGATTGGATTGTCTGGGTTACAAACAGACACATTGATTTTGATCTTTGTCTTGTTTCTGTCCAATGAAATCATTGGACAGAATCATTGGATAAGAGCTGAGAAGTGCATCTTGTATACTTTTATCTCGAGTTAGAACAGTCTTTGAAATTCCAGAAGCTCAAATGCAGTAAATGACACAAGTTTTCTACACTGTGATTCAGTATTCTCAAGCAGAAAATGTCCTTAAGCTGAAAATCTCATTAAGTTGTATCAAAAGAACCAGGGAAAGTATTGTGACAAAGGCACAATTCTAGCAGTTTTCTATCGATACTATGAAATGTCTTGCCAGTGAGACAGGTGAGTCAAGAGGTTGAATACTTTTAGATTTTTCTTGAATTTTATACAAACAGTAAACTCTATGAATTCACACCACTTTGATAGAAGAAGAATTTTTGACCAGAAACCCACACTGAAGTATTCTGAACTCTGTACCACAAGACAGTGTGCAGAATGGCTCTTAATGTAGCCACTTTTGACTTAACTGTGACCTTTATCTCACGTGTAATGATTGATATTTCTGTCTGTTCAGGTCATCAGAAGAAGCTGATGCTAGCAGTGAAGAGACTCTGTGACCTGCAGCGCTCTCGTAACAATGCCGACAGGACTGGATGCGGGACTCTACGAAGGAAACCCCCCGCCGCCTTAGAGCTGGTGGCGATCGAACACACACCAACACACACCACACACACTCACACCCACTCCGACATTCCCTCTGAAGACTGCTGCTCCTCCCCACGAACCCCCAGGACGCTCCTCTCCTTCCAGGACAGTGAGTTGAGCACAGAGTTGCAGACCGCCATGATGGGCAGAGCAGGAGGAGGAGTCGGGGAGGTGTTTGCCGTTCGGGGTGTCGTCTCAGCGGCAGCCATGTCTGCCATGTCAGTCAGTCAGGAGAGCATTGGCATGCGGTCCAGGGGCTCTGGGAACTCTGGGAATTCTCATCCAGGATATCCTCAGGATCAGCAGACCGTGCTGGCATCAGCCAGGACACCTAGTCAGTCGGAGGAGAGCTTGGGAAACGGAGAAGCAGGGGGAGAGGCCAAGCGTGGAGGAGGCAGTCCGGCAGGGAGAAGCAGACAGAGACCCACAGAGGTGTGGGAGCACCAGGCTCGGTCCACCACCCCCAACAAACTCCCTTTCACCCCCCT
>OMKZ01025716.1:0-14833 GCA_900302535.1 Neoniphon sammara
TGGACACACTAACTCACCTGCTCTCCCTTAATTCCTGGTGGTCCGGGCATTCCTGGATGTCCTGGTGTTCCTGTGCAGGATCGGTCACCCTGTGAGGGAAGGGGAAAAAGTCAAGAAATGTGTGTGTGTGTGTGTGTGTGTGTGTGTGTGTGTGTGTGCGCGTGCGCGTGTGTGTGCATTTGCATCTCAGCTAAAGACCATATCACCCCAGCATCACAGAATCTTGTTATGTAAAACGTGTGCTACTTTTTGAGAAAAGGCATTGTGACCCCATCCCAGAATAATCACAATTTCATAGCTCCATTATATTCCTCGGTGATGAACATGCACACACACACACACACACACACACGCACACGCACACACACACACACACACACGCACGCACAGACCCTCCTGATGACAGTTCAAGTAAACAGCGCCAACAGCACACACACACATGCTCTCTCTCTCTCTCTCTCTCTCTCTCTCTCTGTCTTGGTGTTGAACACTCTTACCCCATAGCTCTTTCGCTGCCTGTGCAGTGCTGTGTCATTCTGTCTGGATGGTAAAGTCTCAGCTTGAATGTGACTTATACAACTTAAAGAACACACTCCTAAATGTGCGATAACAGCAGGGATTGCGTGGCACGTTCTCTGATAATGGTATTTGCTCATAAAGGAAACAAAAGACTCCTTGGTTAGCTGCATACCAGTCTCTCTTGTAGTGTTGGGGAAAAACACAGCAATACTTTGTGTCATCATGAAGTGTTATGGTAAAAACTTAATTTTGCACTGCAATCTAAACATGTACCACAACAGAAATAGGTACAGACATGGTATCAAAACATGAATTTCTCCCAACACCTTTAGCCATAAATCATTGTTTGGAAAATGCGGCTGCATCATAACCTTTTCTTCTATGATATTATGTTTCTCTCGGGTTAATACAGTGCCCCCAAACACAGAGAAAATCCTTTCCTGCCAGTCTGTTGTTCGAGCAACCTGTCAGTCAGCCTGGCCTTTGATGCCGTTGTCACTGTTTCCTCTGCTCTGGTGTTGTACAATTTAACACAATAGCTCCCGGGAGCATGGCATTTTCCCCAGGCCAGGGCCTTTATGGCAGATAAAACCGCGCCTCTCATTAAGCAGCTGGATTACATCACGAGCAGAGCAGCACCCAGACCTGCCCTGTCCTACCCTGCTATGGGCGACAGTGGTTTGTCCTCTCCTTGAAGTAGACAGTCAGCTCTCAGCACCAGAGCGGCTAGTCCGCCTCCAGGACCTGCTTATCAAGAACTAGATGGGACTGAAATACTTGAATGTGGCCCTGTATGCAAATGTCTTCCTTCCTTTCTGGTGAAGGAAACATTTTGGTCTGCCAGTAGTAAACAAATACCGGTTTATCAGTGACCTGGGCTCATTCTGTCACTCTGTGCAGAGTTGAGTCAAATCGAATTTCAAATAGATGTATGATTAACCGATGCGAGCATATAGGATGAAGGCAGCGTGTCTCTTTAAGATGGTGGGAATGATGTGGGAGGGAGGGCAGCCTTGTGGTCACAAAGCCCATGTTATATGACTAAGCCTAGCTCAGACTATAAGACTGTTAAGAATGATCCTGCCTGAGATGACGCACCATCTGATTTTTGCTATTCAAAAACATTTTCCCATTTGGTCAGAACAGTTCACTCTAAGGTGTTAGGTGTTCAAAAATAACTCTGATTAAAGATTTTGATTAACCAGCTTCACCTAATTTGTTATTGCATACTCATGTCAGTTGATCTAAGATTGTTATTGTTTTCAACCATTTTATGAGATTTACCTCGACAAGCAACTGATCTGAGTGTGTTTATTTTATTTTAAGCAGCCTCTTTTGTGGTTCAGGCTTTCTTTCTTTCCCCACTGGCTGTTGGGATCACTCTTTTGTTCAGTGTTAAACGTCACACTACAAAAGCCCAGCCACGCTAGACCGACAAAATCCAACATGTTTGAAAAAAAAAAAATGTTCTTGCTTGTCTTATCTGGAGTCATCAGGACAGCCAGAGTCTCCATTCTTCATCCCGTTCACGCTATAACCTGCCCCTACTGGTTGGGATGGTCCAGTTGGTCTTTGAATCGACATTACAATCACTTGATGGGATCAAGCCTTGCTTGGAAGGTCAGAGGTTTGATCCCTACGATGGTCAATATGACTGTCCCTGTTAAAGTATCCTTCAGCGTGCCACTGAACTCAGCCTGCTCTGGAGCGCCGCACCTGGCTGCTCTTGCGCTGCGACCCCTCTGAAGAGCCTCATACAGTCACACCGGGTGTAATCTGGTGATTGAAGTGCTCTAAAAAAATTCTAAGAAGAGCTTTTTTCATCCAGCGAGTCGTCCTTTGATCTGCTCCTCTCCATGTCATTTTCCATGTCAGCCCGCTGGGGCATTAACACCCGTATCATGTTATCAGTTGGCTATTTGTTCTGCTCAGTCAGCAGAGCCCAGGAAGGAAGCCACTGAGTGGATTGTACAGCTAATGTGCTCTGTCATGGAGCAGAGTGAGCGTTATACAAGTGTGCTGTGTCATGGACAAAAGTGAGCGTCGTACAATACAGAAATGGTGCATGCTGGATCAAAGTGTTAAGCATTGCATTCATAACAGAAAAAAATGTGCTGTGGGACAGATGAAAGAGGAATTTATAGTACAGGGAAATGTACTGGGTCATGGAGGAGAGTGAGTGCTGCACAGCATAGAAATGTGCTGTGTCATGGATGAAGGTATAACACATTGTATGTATAGTGTAAAGAAATGTGCTGTATTATGTAGTTAAGTTGGTTTAGTGGTACCAAAGGGCCCTATCTTTCAGGGTCAATTTGCATTCGTTTGTCCTCTGCGACATATTTGACATAATAGATTATCGGATGGTGACTCAGCCAAGGGGAACGAATTGAAATTGTCTGTAACATCAAGCTCACAGCTCATCTCTAATTCTAAGGACACATTTTCTTTTTTAACTTTCTTGATCAATTCATTCCATCCAAGACAACTTTGGAAGAAAATGTTCCACAGGGATACAAGTATCGACTTGCTTCTCTCGGATAATCACCTTCAGTGTTCCTCTGCATAGCTGCTTGTCTTTTAATGGATGCTGCTGATCAGGAGGGGAAGGGCTTTGGTCCTTTCAGAGCTTTAGCAAGAGGGGGAGGGAAACAGGTGATTAAAGAGGCTAATCCCCATGAGAGGAGGGTCACAGGTTTGATCCCCACAGTTGCTGGGGTCCATCCACATCCAAATGTCTCTGAGCAGGAGGCCCTACCTGCTCCAGCAGGGATTTATAATGGAAGATCTTCTGCTTTAACGCTTCTGATGTAATGTATGCATTTATGTATGTGATTCAAAGAAGTTCCTCTCTCTGTAATCTGACAAGCAATCTGGAGTTCCCTCTCATAAATTTAGGCATGGTTACATCTATGGAATTGATGATGAGATACAGAAACAACAGGATGCATCCATACACAGCGGTCATGGCCGCTGCTTGCCAGCATAGGGAACAAAAAAACGAAAGAGAGATTTGTGAAACCATGCTGAAGCATGTTGAAAACAGTGAAACTGTCTTGTTTAGAGTCCTAAAAACGAATATTATCATATCAAGGCTTACTTGGAGGGATATGCTGAAAGCATAGCACCGCTGCTGCTGTGACAGAGAATGGGACTAAGAAAGGGAACGAGACAAAGAGGGGGTGGAAGAAATAGATGCTGTCAAACAGAGCCGAGAAGAGGTTAGGAAGATGTGATGACAGGACAAAAACCGACATATGAATACTGAGCAGAACAAATAAAAATGAGCTGCGAATGTGAATATGTTGTTTGTTGTTTTACCCATTGTATGATTTATGACAGACAGAATGTTTTCGGTGTTGGACTTTGCAAGCTGAATTTCCTCTGACAGCAAATTGTATGGTATCATGTGAAAACATATTGTACAGTCCACGAAGTAGGTGGATCTAAAACTGCAAGGCTTCTATTCACTGGCATGCTAAATTGCAGTTTACCTCTTTCCCATGGTCAACCCCATAAAGCTGTGTTGTGTATTACAACCATCAGCTGGGATGTGTCAGAATTAAGGCTGAGCAATTACTTGTGTGTAATTGTAGTATGCAATTTCAGTTTCCACATTTTATTGGCATAATGGCAATATTGAAACATTTAATTTCATTCAGAATGTTAGCTGCACTTGAAATAAGGGATGTTGATGGAAGATGCCAGAATTGCAAATCATCAAGACTAAAAACTGAT
Organism: Neoniphon sammara; assembly: GCA_900302535.1. Classification (NCBI taxonomy): domain Eukaryota; kingdom Metazoa; phylum Chordata; class Actinopteri; order Holocentriformes; family Holocentridae; genus Neoniphon; species Neoniphon sammara. The sequence continues at coordinate 4,258 of OMKZ01025716.1, forward strand.
TCGTAACTGTTGTCACAGCATCTAGCTAACAAATCAAGATTATACTTTTAGCCATGATTATACATTCCAAGTCAGAATTAGAGCCAGTGCAGAGAGCCGTCTAAATGCACCAGACATTTCAGTCTTTCTCAGGGTGTGTTGAAAAACTATATTTTAATATGCTGTTTCTGTCATCACACTTCACACACTGTGACTGTATGTGGAAGGCTGTCTGATGTCCATATTGTCCAGCTACTGTTGGCATTTACCATTCTTGATCATAATCCATCAAATCCAGTCTATAAATTGTGGTTTGGAAATTTGACATGTGTAGCGGGCTGCAGTTGGAAAAGATCTCTGTGAAGAAGTACTCTGTTGTTTCAGGTTTTAATGAGGTCACATATTAAGGAAGTGACCCCCTCACTGCTCCACTGCTGCTCAGTGGCCAACATAGAGAGGCCCAATAATACACAGGGGAGGTAATGGCTAGCATAAACATTTTTATGATAACCTAGGATGTTTGACCAGCTGTTAATTTCCAACCTTGGTCAACTAGCCTGAAAAAAGGGGGTTCAGAGTCACTGCACAGGACGGCCACCTTGTTGTCATATTTTTACACTTGGGCCAACCAGTTAGCTAAACTAGCAGACTAACTCCTAAGTGCTTCCAACAGAAAGTTTAGTTGTACAGCTTTAGGATTGTCGTCCAGATTGTTTTAATAGGAAAGCAGATTGGTATTTAGAGTGATTATCATAAACTTATTATCCTATTATCACTAAACAGCCAACAGCCTTACCATACGGCAGGGGCTAGCCTGCATGAATACAAACATATATGTAGACAGACACATGCATCCACCTGCACCAGTTCACAGCAACTGGTTAATGTCAGTGGGAGTGGAATTCCACCCCCTGTTATCTCAGACAGGCGCTGTTTGACCTCCATGGAGGGACCTTTGACCCTGTGGTTCTCAGTACAGGACTGTTGACCACCATTGCTCGGGCTGTTTAGTCTCTCCCCAACTCCTCCCCTGTGCTTTCTGCCTTAAGCTCTAAATCCCTGGGAGGAGTGTTTGGGGCTCCTCACACACTCTGTAGTAGGGCTTTAGAAGAAGAAATAGATCACGTGCATATATACTATGCACTGCCTGGCACTGTTTTGACTTAAATCAATCCATGCATTCAATGTTTTATTGAAGATTGAATTAGAAGATTGTTTTGGGGTTGTGCTGGCCGTTTTGAGACCCAGGATCACTCTAGGTTTATTCCAGCATCAATTGCAGTAGATGTTGCAATTTAAGGCTCTTATTTTTAAATGTGGCATGATAAATGTGCTAAAATTGAAAATGTACTATTTTTTGAGTGGGTTCAGCAGTAAGGCCAGGTGATGAATAATGGATATTTTCTAGCTGTGGGGACAGTTTCCCCACTGAGATGGATAAGTAATACCTCCTTTGCACCAGGGCTACAGTGGGTCCTTATCTTGGAAGATGTTCAGGGGCCAGAGCAAGTACCAGACTCTTGTGTGTTTGTGTTTCCACTGCACCCTTAGAACAGCAAACTTTGTGCAAATGAAGAGGAGCTTGAAAATGAGATAGGGTATGCTAGAAAAGCAAGAGCTCAAAAGAAGAAACTGCTTTTAACTGTGGCATTTTCTCTCAGTTGATATTTGAACAATCTTTTGATAGAACGATCATACAATAATTTGCATTAGGGTTAGAAGTGTTCGGAGGTAAAACTTCATCCCAGTGGTTCCCAGGAACTTGGAGAATACCACCTCAGTTGCAGGGATCATTTTGTGGGTTAGGAGCTCAGTCCCAGGAGCAAAAAGAGGGACTGGTTCCTTTTCTGGAAACTGTGGTAAGAATGCCTCAAAAGGGTTCCTGTGTTCTGGAGACAGTTCCTGTGGGAAAAAGGGGTATAATGGTGCCTTGCAAGTGCCGGGATGAGCTAAGTGGTTAGCATGGTAGTTTGTTGTCCAAGCAGCTTGCTTAAAATTGCTACATTCACTGTGCAAATCCCTGTCACAACAAAGTTTGGAGTAGAAACCCAGCTAATATTCTAAATGCCAAATTGGTTTTCACCTTAAAGGTACATTTAATAACAGTTTGTCAGTTGAGATTATACTACTAGCATCAGGCGACTAATTCAATGTTAATTGAGAGAATTAGGGCCTAATTAAAATTCAGCCCCTGCTTGCTTCCATTGCAATCAAACGACACAGGTCTATTGATTTGGCCTGGATCACATAACACCTGGATTAGTGTTAAACACTCTGGGAACCCCATCGATTTGTTACTGCAATCTGCTGATTGGTGGATCATAAGACAGCAATTCAGGTAACTTGAAACTTGACTTCCTCACAAATAACCCCCTCCCTCATGTGTCTGTGCCCGCAGACACAAGTGAAACTGGTACAAAAAGGCAAGGCAGGTTATTTGGGGAAACAGAGAGACAGTTGTGACTTAGGGAGCTCATGTTTAAGCCCTGTAAGTTGACCTCATGGCTGCCTCTCATCCTCCTTACCACACAGGAGGAAGAAACACACCAAAGGTGCACACAATTTTTGCTGACTATTGGCTGATAGTTCATGTAGAAGTGAAAGGACCTAAAATAGTAGGTAAACACAGGGATTGCTAATGACTTTAATGAAGGCTCTGTTCCATGTAGGCACAGAGCCTTCATTAATTTGATTAGTAACACCTGTGTTTACCTACTCTTTCATATCAAAATATCTGCTGTGAAAAAGGTCTATTGAGTTCATACCTTTTGGTGACTTTTTTTTAATTTTAAATTTAATTTTTTAAATTTGAACCATGGTGAGGTTTGGTTCTTATATATCTTTATACATTTCTCTTTTCTTTTTTTTTACTTTGACATAAACATGAAAATCTGGCTGAGTGTATGCATCACATTCCTAAAATGACAGGCATTCACGTCAGCAAACGCTGAACAGGTACGCTAGAGCAATTTGGTTTGAAGTGCCTTGCTGAAGAGCATCTCAGCACAAGTTTTTGAGATAAAATAAGCACATTTTTTAACTCATCTTCCTTGTCCATATTTTCCCAGCTGACCTGGGATTTGAACCAGCAGCCTTCCAGCCACAAGCATGCTTTTCAAATCTATTGCGCTATCATTTGATTACCATTTTACAGGAATGTTAAAGGAATCACTCTTTTGGAAATGTCATTACCCTATTTTCTTTCTGTGTATTTTGTGCTATTCAATTTTCAACACACTTAGCAATGACAAGCGCTTCTCAGTTGCATATTTTTTACCCTGCTGGCTAAAAGACGAGGTGTCCAGTAAACACAGAAGCTCCTCTTTACAGGTAGACTCCTCCCCCAAGCATCCCCAATTAAATTCCCCTCCTTATTTTATAGCATTCCCTGAGGATCTTCCCTAGTGACGAACCACCTGACTGCAACTAGCCGCACAACTGTCACAACACTGTCCTTGTAATAAGGGCCGTCTTTGTTCACTGTGGGTTTATTTTCTAAAGTTAAGACACACACTTTGGTTCTTTTTGCAGATAATTTGCATAGTGGGTCAAACACACTTTTAGTCCCATACTAAACAGTGAAGGATTTTGAGCAGCTGGTTGGGAAATGTCCTTTAGGATGATGTCTAAACAACAAAGTGATGCTTGGTTTGGGGCATCTGTGCCAGCTATAGACCAGTCAGCATACTCTCTCATTAGGAATAGTCTTTTTCACTGTCTGCAGTGACTGATGGACTGAAATATGCAGCATATGGCTGTTGGATTTAGTGTTTTATTCCCCCCCTAGCAATTGATTTTTAGAATATAACCGAACTTCTGAAAGATTGCTTGTTGGCTGCTAAAGCGGGTTGAGTAGACAAAGTGAAGTGTTTAAAGACAAGATAATAAGCAGTTTGGTTTATTGTCATGCCCTGAAGAAGACGTTGTCAGAACTTTGAGAATTGTTGTGCTCAGATTGAGTCAAATCATCACAACAAGCAATTTTTGGTTGTTTGTTTGAAATAGCCTGGGGTAGCAGATGGGTGGGGTTCGCCACATAGGACAAAGGACACAGGAATTTTAAGCCAATAGTTTGACCAATAGGAGTTTTTGAGGGTCAATTATAGAATAAATACTAAATTATTTAATCAGTTGCACCATATCCATAATATTGAAAACCAACAACACAACTGGCTATCTGACATTTAATAAAAGGCCACTGTGAACCTGATATTGGCAAACTGATTTATCAGTTTAAGCCAAGTTACTTAAACGCAGTGTTCATAAAGTTTTTCTGTCATTGACAACCTCTCTAATCCTCTCTAATACTATCTGAAGTTCTCCAAAAGTGGTCAACTCCTAGATACTCCTAGACTGAAACAAAGGCTGATGTAATTATATACAGCTAACCCAGATTTGATTGCATTCACAAGACAGAACAGAACACAGAGATACCCAGAGAAGAAACCAGCATCCCCCTGTCTCGGCAAAGAACAGCTACTGTACCTGTTCTAATGTAATTTGCTCCCATCTTGGTGCTCTGTGACCTTCAGTGGTCCCGAGCACATTGCCACCCGCCGCTTCTGTCTCGTTGTGCGTGAGCAGTGTCGACGTGACATCCTGATTCAGCGGCCTTTCAGTCTGTATGTCCGCTTGTTTGCGGTAGTTACGTGAGTTAGCTGCCACTTCCACTAACATGGGAGTCTGACTGGGGAGTGATGTGCTCCTTTATCCCGTCCGACAGGTGCCGTGGCCGCGTGCGTACGTACGGCACCCGTGGACATGTTGTTTTTATGGGCTGACATATTGCAGAGGCAAACAAGGACCAAAATTCTGTTCATTCTTGGGTATAACTCGGTAGCTGGAACACGGGGGGAAAAGGTCGCATTTAATATCCTTGAATGCTGAATGTCCTGAAGCCATGCAGGCCTGCTGTTGTTACATATTTGCATATTATGTAGATATCTGATAAAGCATTTCAAGTGTGTGTGTGTGTGTGTGTTTGTGAGAAAGTAAGAAGGGACCGCCTGTGGTCAACAGCGGTCACTGTGTCCTAGGTGGCCCAGCGTCTCTCTGCTCTCCCCACTCAGCCCTGCTGATGTAAGTGTGTGTGTGTGTATGTGTGTGTGATTTTCAGTTAACAACCTCTGCTTGGAGATTAAAGAAAGGGGAGTGGTCAAACCCTGAACCTGCTGAGTAAAACATCTGCTGTCTCTGTGTATGTGTGTGTGTGTGTGTGTGTGTGTGTGTGCATGTGTGAGGGAGAGTTTTTACAGCCTGTGTACACGTGCACGCTTTAGTAGACATCACAGCAGCAGTCAATGGCATGCAGAGCTCAAACTATTTAGCAACAGCTTTACAACCCCTTAAAGTTTACTTCAAGCTACGACATTTCTGTGGTGCGTTTATGAACAGAGTTAAAGAGCTAACTTTGTGGAATCTATGTACATGTTAAGATGGTTATTGCATTACAGCTAAAATCGTAGTATCTTGACTTTATCAGTGTGTTTGTGTGAACGGTGCACTGTTGATGCCTGGTTTGTTGCTGCTGTTGTTGTTATTCATCTGCCCGTGGCTAACAGGACTCATGAGCACCTCGGCTCACGTCACTGCCAGTCCCATGGTTGGCGTCTGATAGCTCACATCTCTACCTCTAGGACACTGCTGGAGTCGAAGGCACAGACACAGTGTTTCAAAATAAATAAGATTAAAAATAAGATAAATAGAAGACTTTCAGCTCCACCAATATCAGCGCATGAAGCATTATTTCCACTTGCTGCAGTGGCTTTTTTATCACACAGATCGCCAGAAGATGTCAGCTCAAATAAAAAAGGATACCCTCCTTCTGATCAGTTTCTGCAATAATCACCTTCTTCCAGGTTAAAGAATTCTTGCCCAACTTCTAGTTTTTTTGTTTATGGAGCTCCTGTTTAACATGGGAGCCATCTGTCCTCATTGTCTGGTGGATCCCAGAATTTACCCGCCATGTTCACCTTTTAAAAGCCAGCAAAGTCAGTTTTTCAAATAGAGCAGGACCTCTAAAGGAGTTTGGTTACATGTCTAAGGTCTACAGCCAGCATCAACCAGGATGTGGCTGGTATCAAGGTTATTTCTCACCCTGGTTGTGGTGCAGACTACAGTCTTTATGGTTAGAGCGTAATCTCTCCAAAGATTTACAACTATGAGAACTGTTGACTGGATTCAGCTGTGTTTACCATTTCACAGGATCTGATGTCGCTACGGCTTGTGCCAAAAAAAACAAAAACTAGTGTGAGCACCTATGTAGAGACCAATCACAAGGAAGAGGGTGAGAGCGGGACATGCACTGGGCCCGACTCCCGTAATTGAAATCACCCCATACCACAAAACCTCCAGATGGGCCAGTAAGATATAGTCAGAAAAATGACTTTGCAGTGGCGCCTACCAGCCTGTTTTCCTCTAGATCTGAAGATGAGGAGACAACACTTTGAGAAATAAACACCAGCTGCCAGCCAAACACTGGCATATTTTGGCTGTGACTGGTACGTTTGTACCCAAGCCACATTGGGTAGGTAACTACCAAGTGCTCACACGCCATATTCTGTTTCAAAAAGGGTTTGACATCCATCAACCACTGTGGCTGGTGGATAAAAAAAAAATTTAAAAAAAACTGCCGTGGGAGACAGTGGCTCAGGTTTGTAGAGCAAGACACTAGAGCTACAGCGGCCAGGTGGGCTTTTTTGAACACAGAATAAAAAGAAAGAACCGAGCTTTTGACTGAACTTTTGAATTGCCTCCAACAAAGCTCAGGCTAGCCTGAGCATGCTGGACCTTGATATGAAACTAGCCTATATGGATAACACATCACACAAATACGAACCCGTCTTAAACAATGCTACGCCTCAGTCCACACTCAATGCTACGAAACAAGAAAACGAGTTATGCAAACGGAAGCAGGGAATGTAGCCAACCCTTATCTAAATATATTTTATTTGCAGCCACGGCTTGAGGGAGTCGTGGTGTCTTTGACCAAACAGGTTTGTCACCAAAGGCTTTACAGAGCAACAAAGAACACAAAGGACACACACATACAAGTGGTTGTGATGGTTGGTGGTGACGTAACTAAGAGCAGTGTCAGTTCCACAGCAGGCCTCATGGGAGAGAGAGCAGACAACTGGATCACTCTCCTGGTGTGTGTGTGTGTGTGTGTTGTGCAGCCAGCAGCACTGATGTGGTTTTTAAATAGTTGGAGTAGCGCAGCGGTGTTGAGGAGATTTATGCAGAGGTGAGTCTGCAAAAGCCCCCACAGGGCTCCGCAAGTAAACACAACACACACACACACACACACACACACACAGTTTATATTGCAGTGTACACCCCAACAAAACCTCACCTGATGCCTGAACACAGCACAGCTCTGGGGAACGTCGCTTGGGCTGCACAATGCACACACACACACACACACACACACACACACACACACACACTCACAGCTCTGTCATTAGCCCCATCCGATTATAGTAGTAAACATAAACACTTCAGCTACTGCAAACACTGATTTCAGCAAAGGAGACGAACAGAATGGAGAACATGCGGAGCCTTGTGGGGGCTTCTGCAGACTCACCTCTGCCTGTGTGTGTGTGTGTGGGTGTGTGGGTGTGTGTGTGTGTGTGTGTGTGGGTGGGTGAGACAAGGTGACACAGGAGAAGGGGACGGGAGCCGAGGGGAAGACAAGGGGAGGGCGGCAGATATAGACGAGGAGGGATGCTATAGTCTGTCAGTCGACATTAGCTGGCTTAACCCTTTTTAAGCTAACCCAGTGTGTTTGTTTACATTTGCAATCAGTAGATGATACATGTTGCACCTTGACTGATACCACTTTTAGGAGTATAGATTGAAAATAATAAATGTACACTTGTAAAAGGCCATTTAGAGCAAAGAAAAAAGTTCTGTTTTATTCTTAGTGCAAAAGTTTCTAAGAGTGCCAAGGGAAATGTAGTTGTGCGTTTTGGCTCTGTGTCAGTTCTGGATAACAGAGCTTGTGTTGTTTTTACTTTAAAAACAACACAAGCTGAAAGATGTTTATTTGAAAAGCTGCAGTCATATCGTAATGACAATCTATGGCCCTTTTCTCAGCATATAAACAAAAGCGTCATTCAGGAAGTGATGCTAACTTTCTCTTTTGCCGACCACAGTGGCCAGTGGAGTCCAAAATTCACTGGCTGCCTTTCACTGTCGTACCAGCCTGCTAGATTTTAGAGCAACACAGGGTCCCTAAACAATGCTCAATTCCCTGCCAAAGGCGCTGGTAGAGCAGACAAACTTACCGGCCACTGCCAGAAATGACCAAGATTTGGCTGGCAATTACCGTTATTTTGCCAACCTCAATATTTAGCATAAACACTTTTTTTTTCCTAGAGAAAACAGATAGAGGGGGAGATCAGTAGCAGCATGGCTGGAGGAGGATGCTCCCTTTTCAGTGTTTTTACTCCAGCAAGTCAAGCATGAAGCGTCGTCTCTGGAGGAAGTGGGCTGGAAAGACTGGCCTGTGTCTGCATGTGTGTTATGTGTGTGTGTGTGTGTGTGAGAGAGAGAGAGAGAGAGGGAGAGAATGATGCACACAGCCTCTAGCACTGTCTGTAACTGTGTGTGTGTGTAACCTTAATTGTTTTGTGTGTGTTGCATTCCCCTCAGTATCTTTCTCTGTCGGGACGTGTCTGTGTGCGTTCCCTCACTTCTGTACATGCGCTGCGTTAGCATCGTTGCATCTCTGCTTTAATGCAAGCGTTTGCTGCACTTTCTGCTGCCCTGCTCCTCGTCGCCGCCGTGCCTGGGGTCCCGAGTGCTGCCGAACGAGGCTGAGTCACCGCATGGCCATGGCTGGCTAATTACACCTCCGGAATATGATATCACCATCACTACTGTCCCAAAGCGCTGGCGTAACATCAGAATTACTCATCCCAGTGCTGTTAGTGGGTCCTGTGCATGTTAGGAATATCTGGTTTTACCCAACCCCAGGGCCAGGCTGCTGTTAGGCCTAGATCGGCCACTCACTGGTGAACAGTTGAAGGCTGTGGTTGAACTGGGTAGCTCCCAACTGTGCTTGTGTGGAACTGAATAAATTTAAAGCAGGCTGTTGCTGGGGAGAAAAATGTGAATGAGAAAAAGAGAATGTGTGCTCACTTTTTCCTGAAAAACAAATAATAAAAAGGTTGCAGGGCCAGTTCTGCAGACTTTCTTTTAGAGTCTGAGCGGGGAAAATGAATACTAACTTGGTGTAGACACTGTGAGCAATTTGGTTCATGGGTCATTCAAACAGAAAGGTAAAATAATCTGCTATGTATTTAGGCTCTATTTTTATAAGTCAAGTTAAATAAACATTTATTATAGCCCAATATCACAAAGTATGACTCAAAGGGCTGTAACACAACAATGGGGAATATGTGGGGAAAAAATGCACCGTTATTGCGTTTCATTACATCATTTTGATTTGTAAACATAGTCAGCTAGCAAGTGCTAATTAGGTAGCATTAGTTGAAAATATCCAGAAAATTCATTAAAAGTACTTAAGAGCTTACCATTGACTTCAGTGGTGGATGCAGCCATTGTCTAAGCATTGTTTTGTGGATGTTTATGTCTCAAGTCTGTAAAAATAAAATCTGTGGAGAACTGGGAGGCTTTGAATGGCTGTAATCGGCTTCTCATCTCTTTTGCACTTTCCATTGTTCATGCAACAAAATCACGTTGGCTGGGAAACAGGGAAGCCCAAAGATCCGATTGGCTGGCAACGGCCAGTGATTTCCAAAAGTCATCATTAGCCAACAAGTTTGCTGTTGATTTTCCACGCGTTTTCCAGTTAACAGAGCTATATAGGAAATGAATGGACTTCCAGTGACTTGCTGACTGTGTTGTATGGAATGTGGAAGCACACTAGCATTCTGCCCTCCTTCAACAACTAGTGTCGATGTACCCTTGAGCAGCGCATCTAGCCACACTGTTCCAGTGCAATTACAGAAGGCTGTGTGTGTTTCTGAGAAGCTCCCAGCTGTGAATGTCTGTACTGTAACTGAATGATGCAGGGCGTTGTTGGGAAAGAGCGTGCCTTACTCACTCTGCATAGCTACCCTGGATAAAGAAAGGTCAACAAACATGATATTATTTTCAAGCAGGACCGTTGATTCAGATAAATAGTGTTGAGGCGAGGTCCTGCTTTGTGCGAATGGCATCAGAAGCTTGTTAGCGCTGTCTGGCTGGAGGCTGTGTAACAGGAGGTAGTGAGGGAGGGCGGCCCAGGTATGCTGCATAATAACAAGGCACTCTGCAGTAAACTACAGCTCTGTGAGTGTGTGTGTGTGTGTGTGTGTGTGTGTGTGTGTGTGTGTGGCTCCACTCCCTGTGGAAACCCAGACTACCCAGTTGTTCTGTCGACTCAGATGGAGTCACTTCAAAGATGCAGCATGTTTCTTAGTGAGTGTCTTTGTCTGTATTTGCCTATATGCTTGTGTGTGTGTGTGTCCGTCTGCGCACATGCCCGCATGTGTGTTTGGCGTGCGCACATGTGTGTATGTTTCCACTGCTAATCAGATGACGGGCTCAGTAGCTAGGGAGGAGAGAGAGGCTTGATTTAATTTAAAGGCTC
>OMKZ01025722.1:0-12750 GCA_900302535.1 Neoniphon sammara
ATCAACAGTCCAAAATAAAGAGTTTAACTACAAGGTGTCAAAATAAGCAATTTATGAAAGACTATTTATTACATATTTGTGTGTGCATAAATACACACACACACACACACACACACACACACACACACTCACACACATGCACACACCCACGCGCCCACCCACCCACAGACACACAATCATACACGCATGCACAGACATGCACTATTTGGTGCATGGTAGATCTGTTACACAAAGTCAGTCAATCCTTCCAATGAGTCTAGCTTATAATTAGAAATTCATATGCACCCCCTCACCCCCACCCCCTGGTTTAAAGTTTTTCTCTCTTTTCCCCACCAGCTCATAGTGATATATGTAGAAAAGTATCTCGACTGTCTGCTCTAGAGTCATTTCTGCTCTTCTGACTAAATAGGATGAAACCCCACTCCCACAGATGATGTTTTTCTTGACTTCTTGTCTTCCTGTCTTCTTGCCTCAGGGCTCATTTTCTGCTGTTGAGAGTACGTTTGGCTTTGTTCTCCTCCCGGAGACACTCATATCATCTGCACTCTCATGTTTAATTTACTGCTAACTTGTGTACGTGCCCGAGTGTTTGCACTGTGCTAAGACAAAATATTGTGTTTGCATGTGTTTTGACTTTTGGCGTGTGTGTGCATTTGTATCTGTTCATGTCAGATAATGTGTTTGCACGCATACATCTGTGCTGATTATCATTACGACACACACAGGCTGCCCTACCTGTGTTGCATACACGCTTCTCTGCCTGCTGTGGCTTTTTATGAGTGTATTGTTTAACAGACAATAATCCAGACTGAATCACAATCTATAATCCCTGTGTAACAATAGGCATTGAAACACCAGGTAAACAGTCGTTCAGAGTAAAGCTCTGACCTCGAAAAGGAGGATAGTTCCATGACAACAGCATGTCAAAGGACGGGGGAAATAGAGGGTGAGTTAGAGGGAGAAAAACTGAGAAAAACACAGGAAGTGAACAGGTAAAGAGAGATAGTTGTACATCGCTGTAGTGCATCTGCCTTTTCATTCATACTGAAATCAGAGGACGTATTTTGGTACACAGTGGCTTTGATGCATAAAAGCTTAGCCTAAACCCTACAGATGAAGGGAGACGGGCAGGCATGCAGTCTATGGGAGGCTTTAGCTACAGCAGACACATTTAGGGAATAGGACTTTTGAGGGATTTTACTCCTAGGGTGTTAACCAAATTGATTTTGACCTTTTGAAAGAGAATCACGAGTAGGATTTGTCATATTTTGAGAGGTAGCTGCTTTTAGCGACCTCTGACGTTGTAGTTAGCAGTCCTTCCCGACTTTAAAAGGTTCCCATCTTCCTTCCTATTTGCATTGTGAAATAGGCACAGTAAAATAATAAATTAGAATAAAATAAATTTGACCTTAATATTCCTTGTGTGATCCCCGATTGAAATTACTTACAGTGGTAATAAAGTTTGTAATATCTCTAACAAGATTTTTGGCTTACATATTTTACCGGGCATTTGGTTGGCTGAAAACAGCAGTTTTACTTCTGTTCAGGCAATTAGAGTCATATCTAAAGCCATCTTTATGCTTGAGTTCTCATTATATTTTTCACAAATAGTCAATGTTATCCCTCTGCATCAGGTCCCCAGTGGCCCCTGACCTCTCCTCTATTAAATATTTTGTCTGTAATCTTTTTGGAAACTATTTTTTTAAAACTGGATAATGTTGTCTAGTGTTGGGACCAAGAGCTTTGTTGGATTACATTTTAATCATCTAAAGTCTGCTGTAATATATTAACACAGTTGAACTTTGTGAAACCAAAAACCTGTGGGAATGCAGGTTGTTGGGAATAGGAGATGAACAACACAATAAAATGTATTGGTAGTCTAGATGAGAAAACAACTAAAAAGTATTCAAGAGCACGTATGTACATGGCAATTTGTATTTTGCTTCTATTACAGTACAGCTTACAACAACATATAGTACTACAGTTTGTTTTTGCATTACCATGTTTTTACCATGGTGCAGTTGTCATCAAAAGGCATGGATACAGCACTTGAAAAAAAAACATTTTCTCTTTTTTATTAATAGTATTTAATCAATTAAAGCAAATGAAAGTTTTTCATATTTTGAAAATTGAAGTCATGTCTTTGTTGAGAGTATCAAACCAGTTAAAGGAAGTTAAAGTTCTATTGTTTTGAAAATTTAACTGAGTTTTTACCCCTTAAGTGTGAATTTTCACACAACTCCCACAACCTTTTTGTCATCGCCACAAATGCACCACAGGATCTTCGTTTGTTTTCCTCTTTATCCCTGTTTGGTAGTCATTTTACAGCACTGTGGTTTGATGAGCAGGGTTCTTCTCCAAGTTTTTTCCTTGACATATCTGGGTCATTGAGCTCACTTTTATGATCTAGGGAGCCCTGTCATACGGTAGTTTCCCTTTGTTGTTTGACACAATGCCAACTGGTTCCAGTGGTTTCCAAAAATGTTCCCTATTACATATTGTAAAACATTCTCTGTGTGTCTTGTCATCTGTGTGGATTCATCCTTCCAGTTGATACAGACAACAGTGCGGATGCGTGCTGGAACATTGTGTTGTGTTGCAGTCTCTTGCATGGCCAGGCCAGACTATGATTAATATCCTAATCAGAGACCAGCTTCTTCTGATCACTGCTCCCACAGGATCAATATACTTCTCTCTGTCTCCCAGACAACCACACACAGATCTCTCACATACACTCTGTTGTGGGCTATGGTTTAGGAAGCTGCACAAATTGATATGGATAGTTTGTGTGCAAGTGTGTGTGTGTTTGCATATTTGTGTTTATGTCAATGCTTGTGTGCACTTGTTCCCTTTCAGAAGTGTATCCTTTGAATGTGTGTGTGTGTGTGTGTGTTATCAATATGCATGTGCTTCCAGCCCCCTTTCACAACTCACTGTCACCTTGCTCAGATTTATAGTGCATTTATCTGTGAGCCAACAGGCCGTGAAAAACGGTGATCAATGCAGATGAGTGAGTATCGATAGGGCAGTATAGAGAAATGTGGAGGCCATTGTTACTGCTTCTAATTAGAATGGCTGATGAACAGTTGACAGGAAGATTGAGGCTAAATGTGATGTCAGTGATCCTTCATCTTGGATTTATGAGCACAGGTTGACAAGCCCTTTGGCCCCTATAGTCATTAAGGTCCAGGTCTGTTCTTGACCCTTCCATAGTTAAAAGAGCAGTTTGCGCAAAATACAATAAAAAAAAAAAGGTATCTTCCCACTTACCCCAAGTATAAGCTATCCAATCAGATTCCATCCACATTTCATCTACATTCCAAACTCAGTGACATACCAGTATAATCCACAGGGCAGAGAGTTTGGTTGTGAACTATTTCTTGCCGAAGAACACCAGCAAACTGTATTTATCCACCTCTGATTTGTTCTCACTGAGGATGGATAGATACAATTTGTTGGTGTTCTTCAGCAGGAAATAGTTCCCAATGACACTTTATGCCCCTGAGGGCTGTGGATTATGTTGGGTATCCGTGTCATAGTTTTTGGAAAGAGCTGCTGCAAGTAAATTTTAGATGGTTTGAGCTCCACCAACAATTCCCTTCCACTGGCATCATGAGTGGATGATGATCCGTTATGTCCTCTGTTTTCAGCTTTTGAAATACCTAAAGAATAATACATATTTCAGTGAGCCATCTGACTTGTAAAATAGTTTATTGAATGCATGCACAGATACAATAAATGTTTGGTGTCTAGGCTCTGGCCATGTCACTCCCTGTGGCCTACTGAGCTTAATAGAAAGAGAACAGGGAGTGGCAGGACATTCCCCTTCTCATCTGTGGAAATATTAAGAGCCCACAGGTGGATGCTGGGATGCAGGTGGGATGTGAGAATAAGCAGCAGGCAGTGAGTGCTGCAGCAGCAACAGGCATTAACAGTGTTTGTGGCATAGCAGAGCAGGAGAGCAGGGATAGATGCAAGAGGTAATGCAGCTTAAATAGACCAAAGGGACGTAGCTTTGGGCAAATACATGAACATAGGGAGTTTATATGTGAATGAGCGCATGTCTCAAGTTGTCTGCCTGAATTAGCTCCTCAGGCTATGCTCTATTTGTCATAACTTTGGGGACATTGCAGAAATCCAATTACAGAATAAATGTCGGACGTTACAAAAAATCCACCATAATTTGATATTCCAGTGGGGATAGATAGTGTTTTTTGTGTATGGAGTATTTGTCTTCTTTGGAACTGACTGTGCAGCCAAACCAGAGCAGACTGTACTTGTCTGGGTGTATTAAACAAACTTCAGTTACATCTACAGTCACCTTTGCCTTAAGATGCTTTCTATACAACGCTGACCTCCATGTGAACTCCCTATTACCAAAATGATTCACTACAGGCCCTCCTGGATGAACGTCTCCAAGCCGTTGGACTCCCAGTTAAACATGCACAAATGCACAAGCAAGTCAATATATGTGGAAAGAAATAATAAAAATTAATCTCTCCCACCTCTTTCTTTGACCTCCTCATTGTTAACCTCTTTATCTCCCCTCATCCTCTCCCTTTTCCGTCCTCACAACCCCCCTCCTGTCTCCATGTGCCCTGCAGAGCACTGGGTGTCTGTGTAGAGACATAAAAGGGAGGATATGCTCAACACTTCTGCCTCACAGGCAACCTCGCGACCCTTATGGCCCTTTCCCCTCTCTACCAGAGAAAAAGCAACAGAAAAGAGGTCACAAAATAGAAATGCCAGTCCATTTTCACCTATCTCACCTTATTTTCTCTCTCTCTCTCTCTCTCTCTCTCTGCTGTTTTTTCGCTTTCACTCTCCTCCATCACTCTTCACGTTCCCATCCCTCTCCTCCTCCCTCTCCACTTTCTTTTTCTCTCCCCCGCTGTAATGATGTGTTGCCCTGCAGCAATATGTGTGTGCGTTGAGTGTGTGTGCATGTGTGCAAGTGATGTTTACTATGCGTTTGGTGCTCTCCCACTGCTAAGGCATATGTTTAGTATGTTCCGTTCTTTAACTCAGTGTGCTTAGCTAAGTTAATTATATGCCTCTGTGTGTAGTTTCAGGTCCAAGGCTGGTGAATGACTATATCAAGGTTGCATATACATAAAGAAAAATCACTGATTCACTACAGTAATTTCTAGGTCAACAGTGTCGCGGTACACAGCAATAATCAGCGACATTTTCAGTTTTCTGCCAGTGGCAGTGAATATAGCTTACAACATGTTATTGCCCTCATCAGCAGTTGAAAATTAGACTACAAACTTTAAAAGAAAATGTGTAAACACTCAATAACCTTTATAGGAAGAGAAATAAGACCAGCTTAAGCAAGTCTAGAAGGAGACATGAACTAGCTAGTCGAGCTGGTACCCGCTGCTTGTGTTTTTGTGTTTGAGGTCGCACAAGTCAATATTGCGCCCCAGTCTCCCTCCCAAAACCTGCCATTGAGTGAACTCTTTTCAGCCCACATAGATCCTCGCCCAGGCTCCCGTTTTGTTGTCGCTCCTTATTTTACCCTCTTTTCATGCAGAGATCTGGACGGTTGCCCATTTTTTGAAAGGAGTATCGAGCGCCAAGGCTTTCAAGCTCATGTGAGATGCATTTACCTGGCCACCTGTCAGCCAAGGGGGGAGTTTGTTGTGGCCAATGTGACTGTGAAGGGTAATTGACAGGGAGGGTCTTTCAGTCAGGTATTTCAAGCGTGTTCTTTGTTTTGCCACCCCCTTTCATCATTGACGTGCCGTGCATGCAAATGCCGCCCTGTCATAGGACACTGTGTCCTGACTAACTTCATCTAAACTAACTGGACTAAAGTGATTGGAGTGATGCTCAAGGTATTGTGGTGCAAGAACAGTATGTCAGATGTGTGAGGATTTCATTATAACACCTCCCTCTCCCACCTCTATCTCTCTCTCTCTCGCTCGCTCGCTCTCTCTCTTAGTCACCACTGATTGTCTTTAGCCATGGTGTCCATCTTTGCCCACTATGCCTGTGCCCACTCCTCCAATTCAATTACCAGCAGGCTCTCAGAGAAGAGCCTGAAATTGAGGCAGTGATTATCAGTTTCCAGGGTGTTTAGCAACATCCTGGACGGCTGATGGATGCTGCCCGCTGAGTGGGTCCAGAGAGACATGCTGAAGCCAGACCCACTGCATCACGCCTCGCATCAGCCTCTCATCACTGCAAACTGCGGTGGAGCTTGTGAGAAAATGTGGATTTGCATGTGCATGTTTTTAAGGTAGATTTAAAGGACTATACATTTATTTTGGCATTTTGTCAACAGTTGTGATCATATCTCTTCATCACAAATATCAGCAGCATAAGTGTGTACAGAATATGCCTTGGTAGCTTTGAAGTCAAGGCTACACATTGGTAATTCCATCTTGTGAAGACTAGGCCAGCATAGATATTCACTAAAATTGCTGCTTTACTCGGTTATGGTCACTGAGAAATCTGTGCATTAAAACCAGGTACAGCATGTGCTGTGTTTAAAGGTCAAAGAGGTTTTTGGGTCCACTTGGTAATTCTCAAGTGAAAGGTGAGATGTTAGCAGCCTAGCTGGAGCTGTGTGGTGTGTGCCAGGCTCGAAAAGCAATTGTTCCCTCTGTTTCTAGCTGACTTGTAAGGAACACATTTTTGTGTCCCATGGTGCAACTTTCAGTCAATCACTAACACTGCCTGGCTCGGGTTCTGCCCTCTGAGTTGTCAGACATAACCATCACCACAAAGCTGAAGAGAGCAACTGAGCAGAATTTGAATGCAACTGGAAAAAATGGTGCTTTTCAAGTGCAAAACTTTTAATGTATTTGTTGTAATTTTAGCAACAGTACAAGTAATTTTCACATTTCACAGAGCAGTTTGTCATTTTTTGAACATCAGTGGGAGTGTTTATTTGTACCAATGGAGCACTGTATCAAAGACAAATTTTTACAGAGGGATAATAAGGAATACCATGTTGTATCGTATCATATTGTATCGAACAGAGGTAAGTCAGTCTTGGCTTCTAAGCTGCAGGAGCGTTTTCTGTACACACTATTGCAACCGATACTTGTGACATGATGATCACAACTGTCGATGATCAGCCAAAACAGCACCTGTACGGTCCTTAACTGCACGACAAATAAGAGGGCTGATTTCCAGAAGAAGATAACAGCACCACTTAGAAAGGCATTGTTATAGTCATTTTATTGGAGTGGTCCTTGATTTAGTTGGCTTTGAGCAAACACTTACAACCCTGCCTTGAATGTAAACAAGGATGGATTAGACTCAATTGTTTCCACTGGCCAGACACGCTCATTATTGAGTAGATAATAGGGACCGAAGTGAATGTGAGTGATAGTTCTCCATATATGTAGGCCAAGTTATAGAAATAAATCGTCCCTCATTTCCCTGTAGAGAATGTGGTAAACGCTAGCTGAATGACTCTGATTAATCTTCCCAGATTCACAGCCAAGGCTTTTGGACAGGTAGACGTCATTGTTCCATTTATTTGTGTGCTCTCACTCTTCCTGTGCTGAGACATACACGTGCATTTTATCTCACCGTCTCTCTCTCTCTCTCTCTCTCTCATGCTCTCTCTCTCTTTCTTGGCATACTCTAATTCATAAACTGTGCTCTGTGCTGATTATCCAGGGTGACAAAAGCAATTGTTCTGCTACACTAAATCTGTGGGGATTAATGCCTGTCTCTGGAGCTGTTCTCCGTTGTCTTGGTGTGTTTGTGTGTGTGTGTGTCTGTCTGTGCATTGGGTTGTCTATTTCCTACTGTCTGACTCCTCCTCTCCTCTCGTTAAACCAGATTACCCTTTAGAAAGAGATTTTGGCCTCAACCAGCCAATTTGACCACAAAAGAGCTTTGAGACCATTTTCCCTCTCCTGACAGGCTGCTGTGATCGTACTAAAGGTTTCTTGCCATATTGTTTGATTTGGGACAGTATATCAAACCACACTCCAAACTCAACTTAATATCATCCTCGATACAGGTAGTGCATAACCCTGATGATGTGCTGGGCTCCAATAAAACACCTGGTACAGTTCTTCCCTCAGGCAAAGAGTGTGAAGTACAGACTCTTCTGCTATTTTGTTGCCATTCTCTCCAGTCAGTTTGTAGATGGATGTTGGATGTGTCCTTCACAAAGCTAAGAGTCAACTTTACTCGTGCAGACTTCTTTGGGGGATTACCCATGCTGAGGGATTAATACTGCCATGTGCCAGCTAACAGCACCAAGCATTGGGAAGAGCATAAAAGTCAAGTCACGGCTTAACATCACTAATAGATTTCAGTAAGCCTTTTCCCTTCAAAGGTTGACTGGTGGCAATATTAATTCAATTTTCGAACCCCCAGCGAGAGTAACCCTTCTTCCGTCTGCCTCCCCTCTGCTCTGCAAGGAGCAAGGCCATTAACAAGGTCCACTACCTCTCAGTAAGGCCCCTCCTCAAAGGGTTTCACCACCTTCATTTCAGATGAGAATATCTTCATTATGTTTTAATATTATAAGCTTCGTATTAATATCACATCAAGGACCTGCCCAAAATGCAAGCCTCACATTTCATCCAATTTCCAGCTGGTATTCCAGTATCGATTTAGCGGCAGTTGTCAAGGCTAGGGATTCGTGGAAGATATCGCTTTACTGCAGGCAGCAAATCATGTTGAATGTACTGTCCAGAAACCACTTGAGCTGCTCAGGGGAGAGCCACCATAATGCAGACGCAATGCCCTTCAGTTTTACATGTTAGGGACAAGTCAACATGTGCGCTGCATGGGCAAATCCATCTTGTTTCTGTGCACAGTGGAGAGGGCATAACCAAATGTCCAGATGTAGTGTGTGACATAGAGGAATCTACACTGGGCATAGGGCATTAAATGTACATAATGTGCGCCAATGGGGTGCAGGAGATTTAAAAAAAAAAAAACTCAAAAGAGGAGTTCTATTTAATTCAGTTTACTGAAGTCTATTTATCCATGTAAGGATTTTTTTTTAACCTGAAATTCATCAGTTGATGTTTCAGAAGATCCAGTCTGTAAAAGTGTCATTTTGTCAACTGAAAACTTAAATTTCTTCCTATCCTCTAAAAACATCATCCTATAATTTGCTTTAATTTTGTGCTATCAGTCATTTTGTCATGTGTCATTATTTCAAAAAAAAAAACTGCAAGAGATTTAATTTTTAAATGAACCTTCAAATATGCAATCTAAAATTCTGTCTTGCTTTATTAATCAACTCTCTTATCTCTATCCTTTCCCCATTTTTATTACACATTACACCTTCCTCCAGCCACTCCCTTCCTTCACTTTGTCTGCCTCTCTTAGATAATCATCTAACTCTCAATTCTCTTCACCAGTAGTATAATGTTGTTGAAACACGCTAATGTAAAATTCCCATCCCTGCAACTGAAATTTATTGTGCCTTACAAACTCACAAAGAGTGCATGTCCACAGAGTGCAGAGACACACACAATAGCTTAACGTATCCATGTGTAATATCTTTTATCAGTATTTTCCACTCAAACCAGACTGTATTACAATTAATTTATCAGAGTTTCTTCTCTGTGCTCAATCGCCTTCTGCATATATAGACCCACAGCAGGGGAATCTCCTCCCCCCAGCATGTTTTTGAGGTGAAAGAGAAAATCCTCTGCCGTTGATTATTAATACTGAGGGAGTGAAGGATGAGGAGGGGAGGGATGAAGCACAGTGACATATAAATCCCATTGATTTGATCCTTGTCCCTGTTTAAATACACAAGGAGCAACATGGTACGTGGCCTAATTGCATTTCACAGAGGGTTGTTACATTTCAGAGAGAATTCTGGGTAATGAATAGATAAACACTCTCGGTGGAGCCCACACTTCTCAAAAGTTAATATAGAAATTTCCCTTGCTGCTCTGGTAGAATGAGAATTAGCTGCATGTCTCCCTAAAGGGATTCTATGCTGATAACACACAGTCCCCCATGGCTCAAACACATTAGGATTTCAAACATATTCAGATTGTTTCTACATCTCTGAGGGACACTTAATAAACAGAAAAACACAGGCCCCATTGCCCCTTCACCCCACAACATGTTGAAGGATTCGGTATTTTTCAACCCAGGCCATATTAAAATGTTTATACCTATCATAACAATGCATGAGCCGGCACAGCATCACCACTAGCTTTAATGATGTGAAACCTACCACTCTGCTGCAGCTCACCATAATCCAAGAGGGCACTCATTTTCAGCCTCAAGAAGCATTAGAAATGCCCTTTTTGAAAATGGGAAACTCACAGCAGTCAAATACGTTTGAAATTGTCCACTCTTAAATAATTGCAGCCAGTGCTTTTTAACAAGTTTTATTTAGCATTTGCAATTATACATTGGCTACATACTCATTGTTCTGCTGCTAACTCGGTTCACTTCAACTCAAGCCTCAGAATTTTTGTCTTGTAAATTTGCAGCCTTTGACAACATGGCATTCTTGGTGTTAATTGGGATGAATGAATGCTCACAAGACGAAGAAATCTTCCTCCATGGGGAATGCCAAAGAAAAGAGCATCCATCCATTTTGTTTGTGCAATGTATGGTTGTAAATGATGGATATCACCATTTTGCTAGGGCCTGAGTTGAAAATACCAAACCTATCCATTAATGTTTTGAAAAAATTATGTCCAATCCCTTCATTTCTCAGTGGTTACACTCTGTCTCCAGGTTCTCTTTACTTGTACATTTGCATTCTGAGTGAGTTGTCTGCATGGCTAAAACTCCCTCCAGTACCAGCCTGGGGATTTGTCTGTGCTGTCCAGGTTCCTATCCAGTCCCATTACCAATGTGGCTAATCAGTGTTGGGCGGCGACTTTAGCATCAGCCTAATGGGTGGATGTAGCTCAGGCTGTGGTGATGGATGCTGTGGGCTACTGCTTCAGATCATGATGGATGTTCCCAGGCCAGGTGGACCAGGCAGACGGCAGGTGGCTGGAAGTGGAACAACAGCCTCCCTTAGTTGCCCTCGGCCAGACACACTTTGGCCATGCATGACACTGGGCAGTCTCCCCTCCATGGCCTCATGAGCTCTAGTCATCTGTATGGCAGCAGATTTGATGAGTTGCATGTGTGAATGAGCCAGTAAGTTAAAAACAAATCGTCAAGAGAGAGGAGCGATTGAGAGAGTGCAAACGATAGACTGAAAAAGAGAGACGGCAGAGAAAGAGTCAGATCCACTTTTGGCCTGCTGTGTCTCTCTCTGTGTTTCTGTGGTTGTGTTCTAGCTGTACCATAAGGGATCTGTGACTTTTAAACAGATGCAGATGAGGCCTGGGCTGCTATAATTAGCAGGCGTTGGATTGTGAATTGCACAGTCCCACTTTCACTTTATCATTACCTGTTTCTTTCTCACAGCATTGCAAAACGTGTAAAACATGCAAAAAGAAAAAGAAAAGTCTCAGCTTATTCCTTGAAATCCTACCATGTTAGATATTAGCTATCTTGTTCCTTCATTTTCT
Source organism: Neoniphon sammara (assembly GCA_900302535.1). NCBI lineage: Eukaryota > Metazoa > Chordata > Actinopteri > Holocentriformes > Holocentridae > Neoniphon > Neoniphon sammara. Next base: position 11,484 of record OMKZ01025722.1, read on the forward strand.
TGGATGTTTGATGTCACATGGGTGTTAATACTGGCCTACTGCACCCACAGCGAGTTTGACCCCCGGTGTCCTGTACTACCATTGTGACAGAGAAAGCCTTGAAGAGAGGGAAGGCGAAGAGAAAGTTTAAGTGGAAGTGAAAGGAAGGAGGTTGAGGACAGAATATACAATTGGTCCAGCTCAGGTTGTAGAGTGCAATCCATTGACCATCAACACAGGAGGAAACAACAAAGAGAGAGAAGACTGACAGGGAGCTAACTAATGCAGCAAGGACAGGACAGCAGCGAGGTAGATTGGGTTTATTTGTGTGTGTGTGTGTGTGTGTGTGTGTGTGTGTGTGTGTGTCCATGTGCGCGTGCATGCATACGTCCTCTTGTTCATATGTGTTTTTCTCTCTCCCAGCAGAGCAGCTCTTATTGGTGAACTTGGCCTGTGCTCCAGTCTCCAGTCGTGAGGTCATTGATGTGTGTTCTAAACAGAAGGCATGCTGGGAAACAGTAACAGATTTGGGTCAGACCCCATGGACAAGCAGACTGATACCCAGAACCTGGCCAAATGCTTTTAGAAACTCACAGATGGCTGTTATTGAGGGCTCTGGTGTTCCAGACACGTGTGTATGTGCACGTTTATCTGCATATGTGTACCTGTGTGAATGTGTGTTTGCTTGCATGCATACATAGGCGCCGACTTGTCATAGAAAAATAATTCAATTTGGCCGCTTATCATTCACAACACATACTGCATGAGTTCAGAGATCAGTCATTCATATCAAAAAATTCAGCAGAGCACTGATCCATCCACTCAACCCTGAAGTGTCTCATTGAACCGGTCTCCAGCTCCATTCTTGCCCTTTTGGCAGGGTTTGGGGTACCATTGCAATCGCCCTCCTGATCTGTATGGACCATGTCACTGGCCTGCTCACTGTCATCTGAGTGAATTCTATTCCTGCAGGCATCAGAAATCGACACGGACCCTGTTTCAGCTTGACCTGGAGAGTGCTGGTATCCGGAACCAAGCTGTCAGTCGGAGCCAGGCGACGAGGTTCATCTGGCCTCTGTTTGCTACTTAGTGACATTACAGGCTAACTAGATGTACGCTTATCACTTTACCACACTGAGTGAGTGAGTTCTTATGTGATCCACTGAACTGAAAATAACAGCAGGTACTTTTTGGGAGGGGGCTTTGACAGGTGAACAGGAATCATGGGTGAATACGAGTCAAGTTTGGCTCCAACATCAGAGTGAATCGCGAGTCTTTAACATGACTT